>MCFG01000297.1:10000-87708 GCA_002104895.1 Anaeromyces robustus
AATAAATAAATTATGATAAGTTAATTCATAAGGATGTTCCTTCTTTTTTATTTTCAATAATTCTCTTTGATTCTTTTCACTTTCCCATATATCTGTATGAGAGTACTTATTATCATAACCAAAAGAGGATATATAATCATTTTTAACTTCAAGTTTTGGAGGAGTATAATCTTTCCATTCATTAACTGGTGTAAGAGATTGAGAATTAGTATAATCATGATAATAATGATTACTAGAATAATGGTCATAATCATTACTATAATATCCCATATGGTTATCTGGTTCCTTAACAAAAATTGAATCTGGAAGAACGGAATCTGGATAACGGTTGTATTTATCAAATACATGTGTTGTTATTACATCATTTTCATTTACATCATTTTCATTAATATCTTCAACAGGTACTTCACGAGTCTGCGTTTCTGGTTTTTCTTCGACAGGTGTATGAAGATGATTAAGTTTTTCTTCAGTTAATTTAATACTATCCTTAACTCCATTAATAATTGTAGCACCAGTCATTGCTGTTAAGTTTAATATAGTATTCTTTGAATTTATTAGAATAGCTTTTGGATCAAATTTTTCTTTCTTTGATATTGACTGCCATTTAAAGATATCCCAATTTATTAATTTTAAAATTAAATCATATTTTAATTCTTGTTCATGGATAGTTAAATGATGATTATCAACATTTGGTAATACATTATCTAATGACAATACACCATCTTTCATCATCATTTCTAAAATACAACCTTTTAAATGTTCAATTGGCTGAATAATATATGGATCAGTTAAAGCAGATTTTGAATCAAATCCGGGAGTTTCTTTGAAAAACTTTTTAATTTTATTTATTTGTTCACCTCTTCTTATGCTAATAAATTTATCAACAGGAATGTTTGAATGACAATAATCTTCTATTTCATGAAAATTTGAAGAGAAATAATTTACAAATTCAGAAGCTGTTTCCTTTGTAAATTGATACTTTTCATCAAGATTTGGATTTACTTGATCTAATAAATAGCTTTTGACAGTTTTTGAATTCATTAATTCCATTGATTTAAAATCTAAATTTTCAGAATATCCTTTAACTAATGAATATTCATCCATATGTATATGATATATTAGAATATTATTATAATTTAAAAAAAATTTATATATATTAAATATTAAATAAAAATAAAAAAAAAAAATAATTAAGATTAATTTAAAAATAAAAAATATTTATAAACATGAAAATTATATATATATAAATATTTAATATTTTAAAATAGATAAAAAAAATTTTTTAATGAATATATAGAAATATAAATTTAAATTATATTTTACATTTTCTTAAGGCTGATACTAATGAATGACTTGAATTACATAATATAACTTCTAATAAACCTTCTTTTTCATTCTTTAAAAGCCATGCAAAAATTTCATTAATCTTATCATAATGACTACTATTTGATTCTACATCATTAAATAATAAATTAATGTTTTTAATAATTAATGTAACTGGATAACTTTTTGTTTTTACAATCTTTAAAACAGTTTCAATTTCTACTAATTTTTCATCTAACTTTTCACTAACAGTTTGATTAGAAAACGACTCTTCAGAAAGACAACGAGATGAAACAGAAGAACTCGAAGAAGATGAGGAACCAATTTTAATATATTTATTTGAAGCATCATCTATTTATATTAATACATTATATATAAAAAATATTAGTAAAAATAAAAAGGAAAATATAATTAAAAAAATTATAAAAAAATGTCTAGTGTTTTATTTTATATTATTATTATATTATTTATAAGTAATATTAATACTATTTATAATGTATTCAATGTCTACTATTTTATTTTATATTATTTATAAGTAAAATTAATACTATTTATAATGTATTCAATGTCTACTATTTTATTTTATATTATTTATAAGTAATATTAATCTTATTTATAATGTATTCATTACCAAAAGAGAAATAGCCAAAAACATTTAATATAGCATATACAAATTGTTCACTATCACCACTATAAACTGCTTTATCTTGATGATAAATCATTGAAAAATAATCATGTAAATCAAGATTTAAAATAATTTTATTATGTTTATGTTCTTGAATAGCCCATGATTGAAGGGCATATCTTACACCTAAACCAGAAGGTGATTCAAATAAAAGAATTCTACCTTTATTTTTACTGTCTTGAATTTGTTTGATAATAAATTTAATATTATCTTTAAATAAAGGTAATCTTAATTCATTATCTAAATCTTCTTGTAACACACTTTCATGAGCAACAATATATCTTAATATCTTTCTTGTTAATCTTTTTGTTTGTTTTGACTTAAATTCATCAATATAAAGCATGCCATATTCATTAAGACGATAATGCTCAGCAAATGCAGCTAATCGTTTACTCCTATTATGCATATAATGAATAGCATAACTTAAACTACTAAATAAAAGAATTGAACTAGTACCTATGATAACTTTTTGTTTGTTATTAATAGGAATAAGTTTATTTGTCTTTTGAACAGTTGACTCCATTTTCTTTTCATATAATTTAATATCTTATTAAGCTAAAGAAAAAAGAATCAATTATTAATACTATACAATTATAATATTTATTTGTTGTTTCTCTTATACTTTTTCGATTTTTTTAAACAGAAAAATAATTTATGTAATACGAATATTATTAATATTTTTTTTTTAAATTATTCTTATAGGATTAATGGGAAGGCTAAAAAAAAAATATTATAATATTAATTACTTATTTATTAATCTTTGTACTTAATAAAACAATATACACTTTGAATATATATAATAATAAAGATCAATATCTTTATTTATCGATTATTTACTATCCTTGTTAATTCAAAAATATTAACAAAAAAAAAAAAGAATATTTAATAAATATTATTAAAAAAACTTTATTGATATAATATATTTATTTTCTTTATCGTTTTTGACTAATATATGATTTATTATAATTAATTTCTATGCTATAAAACATAAAAAATTGTTACTAACAATAATATATTAATCTCAAATCTACTTAATATACTTATGGAATTAATTCAAAAAATTTTATTATCAAAGTAAATATTATTAATTATTGATTTAGATATTTCAATAAAATAGGTATATATATTGATATATACATAATAAGCAATATTTAATTATGAATAATTATTTTATTTTATATTATATTATATTATATTATTTTATTTTATTTTATTTATTTTATTTTATATTATTTTATTTTATTTTATTTATTTTATTTTATATTATTTTATCTTATTTTATTTTATTTTATTTTATTTTATTTTATTTTATTTTATTTTATTTTATTTTATTTTATTTTATTTTATTTTATTTTATTTTATTTTTATTATATTTTTATATTATTTTATATAATTTACTTTTTTTCATTACAATAAATAAATTATAATTGTCTTTTATACTATATTAATATAATATTTTATATTTATTATAAATATTATTAAAAAAATTAAGAAAAAATGATATTAAAGAAATAATTATAAATTACAAATTTTGTTGATTTTATATTTTATAATATAAAAGCCAATTTCTTTTTAAAATAAAATAAAAAAAAAAAGCTATATTTTTATAAACTTTACTTGATAGAAGAGAAAAAAAAAATTTAAAAAAAAAATTTTTTTTAAATATAACAAAAAAAAAATAACAAATCAATATTATTCAAAAATAATAATAATATTATTATTATTATTACTATTATTATTATATTTTTATTCAAGACAGAAGTGCCTTTTTTTTTTTAATAGAAAATCAATTTCCATTAAATTGTATATATATTGATTATATTATAATATATATGAATATATTTAAAATAAAAGTATTTTTTATAAAAATAATTTAATATTATATGCCTTAAATTTTTATAATTTAATACATTTATATTTATTATATTGTATTATATATTATATTTATTATTTATTATTATTATTATATTATAATTATATAATAAATATTAAATATTAAATATTAAATTTTATTAATTAATCTTTTTTTAAGAAACAAAAAAAAAAATACTTGAAAAAAAATTTATACATTAATATATATAATATTATATTCTAATATATATATTTAATACTTCTTATTTTATTTATTATATTATAGAAATAAATACTATATTACTTAATAATAGGAATATTAAAAATGGAAAAAATTAAAAGAAAAAAACATTTATACAATTATTTTTTCAATATAAATATATCATTTGATTGTAATATATATAATATATATTATATATATATTACAATTTATAAAATACCTATATAAAAATTTTAATATTTAAATCCAATTTTAATTATCTTATTTGATTTAAAAAATATTTGATTTAATTAAGAAATGTATTAACCAAAATTGATTTTAATATATTACAATATATTATATATATATAGTTATTATATCTTTTTTTTAAAAAAGTTTATTTAGTATTGAATATATAAAATTCTTAAATTAAATTATCATTCTTCTTATTTTGTGAAACATATCTTAATTACTGCAAGAGAATATTACACAATTAAATTCTTAAATTAGAAATATATATTCAATATTTTTTTTTTTTTTGATTATAGTTTAATAAAAAATTAATAAAATAAAAAAAAACATTAAAATCCAATTTTTAAATAATTGAATGAATCTAATATTTAAATAAATCTATATAATTAAATAAAAAAATAAATATATGAAATTGAATAAAATTTTGAATAAAATATGCATTTAAATTACAATATTAAAAGAAAAAAAATTTCATTTATATTATACGTATTGACTCACATAAAATATAAAATCGTTCATGAAAAATTATTATGTCAATAAAAATGACCCACTAGAAACTTTTTAAATGTTATTTTTTTTTTCAATATTCTTTATTATTTTAAACAAAATTCTTTATTCAGATAAATATAATAGAATTTGAAAATTCTATATCAGCAAAATTGACAATAATATTATATATAGATAAATTCATCTTCTTATTATAGATAATAATAATGAATACATTTTAAATAAAGTATATGTAAAAAAAAAAAAATAACAATGATGTTCTAATATAAAAACAATTAATATTTCATATTAGAAAAGATGAAACAAAAAATCTAAAAATAATGTAAATTCAGTAATATGTATTATTTAGATTTCACTCCTTTCTAAATAATAAAGAATTATAATCTAGCATATCTTCTATAAAGAAAATAATGTTATTTACAATAAACTCCTTATCCACTTTATCAATTTCGTATAAAATTAATATAATTGTGGATAATTTATTATTTATTTATTTATTTACTTATTTATTTATTTATTTATTTATTTATTTATTTATTTATTTATTTATTTATTTATTTATTATTTATTATTTATTTATTTATTTATTATTTATTATTTATTTATTTATTTATTTATTTATTTATTTATTTATTTATTTATTTATTTATTTATTTATTTATTTATTTATTTATTAATTAATTAATTAATTAATTAATTTATTTATTTATTTATTTATTTATTTATTTATTTATTTATTTATGTATGTATTTTATTTATTTATTTATTATTTATTATTTATTTATTTATTTATTTATTTATTTATTTAATATAATTCATTTTAAAGTCATTTTTTTTATTTATTCATAATATTATATTTCTATTTTTTACCATTTGACCCAAAATAATCACCTAACTTCTCTTAATATAACAATAATAATAATGATAATAAAATAGATAATAATTATAATTATAATTATTATTTATTATCATTATTATTATTTTTATTATGTATTATTATGTATTATTGTGTATTATTATTATGTATTATTATTATGTATTATTATTAATATTTATTTATTATTATTATTATTTTTTTATTATAATCATTATTATAATGTATTATTATTATAATTATTATTATAATGTATTATTATAATAATTATAATTTGTATTTATTTATTATCGTTATTATTATTATTATGTATTATTACTATTATAATTATTAATTATTATTTATTTATTATCATCATTATATTATTAAGTATTATTATAATTATAATAATAATACGAATTAATAATAAATATATTGAAATAATTCAAATAAAAATTTCTATGACGTCGTCCATGTATTTAACATAACGAAAGAAAAATAAAAATAAAAATATAAAGATTTAAAAAAGATAGTTAATTGTAATAATTTTTTATTTTAGTTTTTATTCATTCTTTCAATAATATATATAGAATATTATTGATATATAATTAAGATGCTTATATAAAATAATTTATCTTTCTACAGTATTATTACTTATATAAAATAATTTTATTTTTCTACAGTATTTCTACTCACATAAAATAATTTATTTTTCTATATATACAGCATTTTTAATTCAATTTAAAATTGTTTATACACAATTCATTTTTATTTAGATATTTAATTTTTTTATTTCTTATTTTGTTTTTAATTTTTTGTTACAGAAATTATTTCTATTCATTTTAAGTTTTAATATATTCATTTTAAATAATATAACACAATGATAGATATATATCATATAATTATTGTAAACTATCTATTTATATATTAAAAAATTAATAATAGATAGTTTTATAGTTTTTAACAATTTCTAGCCAATAGGTAGAATATTTAAATGGATAATATGGTAATTCAATTTTATGAACACAATATTTTTGATAACTTTTACAGTAGATTCATAGGTGGAATGATTTCCAGTAAATATCATTTCCTGCATTACATATATTAGATATAAAGTATGTAATATTTTCTTTTCATATTCCTTCTCATTTTTTTGTATTAAAAAAAAAGTATAACATTATTTTCATTTATTGAGAATGAACAATATTGAGAATGAATAATTTTTAACTGTTACATGTAAAACTAGGTTTTCTTTCATTGGTTTATTTATATAAAAATTTTGACTAAATACAAATATATCTTTTCATTTTAAATAATATTGATTATGCATTATGTCACCATAAAAAAAAATTATGTTTGAAGACAAGTAAAGGAATCACTCTTTATTTAACAATAATATGAAAATATATTGACTATAAAGTATAGTTGTTCTTTCTCGGTGAAATTTTAACCTTAGAATAGTTACATTTTGATAAAGGAGTATAGAAATATTTAATTGATAGACTTTACAACTAAATAAAAGGAGCTTCTTGTTCTATACTTAGACTTTCCAAGAGTGTCAGCATAAAATAATAATATTTTAATTCTGTTATTGTTTCTTCAGACCTTTTTCTTTTATAGATATTAATTATAATAAATCAAGGAAAAGTTTAATGACACTATTTTATTATAGATATTACTTTTTTGTTTTATATTAATAAAATCATTTAGAGAGGAATGAAATCCAAATATTACCCTATACTGAAATTGTTTTAATTTATTTATTATATTTTTCTTTATATTAAACTTTTATATTTATTTTTAAATAATTTATATTTATATTATTTCTATACCTAATATAAAAAAATTTTTTTAAATAAAAAAAAAATTAATATCAAACTATTTTTAATATTTCAATTGTACTATTTTATATTATTTTATTATTTTTAATTTTTAATTGAATTATTTTATATTAATTTTGTATAAAGTACAACAATTTTTAATTCTATGAAAATATAATAAATTAAAAAAAAAAAATTAATTATAAAAAATAAAAAAAATAAAAAAAATAAAAAATTTAGATTAAAAAAAAAAAAAAAAAAAAAAGTTAATATTTAACATATAATAATAATAATAAGTATCAGTATGTCTAATAGTTTTAAAACAAAAAATTGGGATCCAATACTAATTATAAGTCAAATTATTTCTATTCAATTATTAACATATTTTTTCGCTTCGGTATTACTTTTCTTTGAATCTTTTATATTTGGAACCCCTTTATCATTAGACTATTTATTTGATGTTGATTATTTAAATTCAAAAGAAGTATCAGGATGGGTTATTATGATGTCATCCTTTGTAGTTGCAGCATTTTTGTAAGTTTATTTATATGTATATAATAAATACAAATTTTGTTATAACAATTATATAATATTACATAATAATTTAAATTAATAAGAAATAATAATTAATTTTTCCAACGTTAATTTATAACATTGGAAATAATACATTATTATTTATTATTAATAAATTTGTTAATTAAAACCTATATATTTACACATATGTAAAATTTATGTATTTTCATCAATTATAACATAAATATAAATGTTATAAATTATGTTATAATTTATGAATACATATAAATTTGTTTTATGATATTATTAATCATTCTCATACTAATAAAATATATTATTAATTAAATTTTTTTAATAAACTATTTAATAAATATAATTTATTAATCTTAAATATATTTTTTTTTCGTAGATGCTTAAGTATAAGAATCATTGTTGAACGTTCAAAATTATGCTTAGATTTTACTTGTACATTTTATTTCTTTTATCTTATAAATTGCACATTATATAGTCATTTCCCTTCGGGATTTTTCTGGTGGTTAACTGTAATAATAAATATTATAGTAGTTTCTATAGTAAGTGAACGTCTATGTATGAAAAAAGAATTAGAACCTATTAAATTATCTGGAACAAGTAAACCTTCACAAAACTTTGATTCAGAAGAAATAGAAATGAATCTAATAAACAAATAGAGAAAATTAATAAAAATATTCATTTCATATTGAAATTGTACCATAAATATAATACAATTTTAAATTTTTAAATACTTTATACTTAATAATAACAAATTTCACATAAACAAGAAATAATTATAAATAAAAATATCACATAAACAATAATAATTTTAAATAAAAATAACAAGAAAAAATACCCTGAAAAGTTAATTCTATCATCTTATATAATATAAAAATTAAATTAATTAATAAAAAATAAAATAAATAAAAAAAAAAAACAAAAATAATTAATTGACAAAAATAATAAACATAGAAAAATTTTATTATCGTTTAAAAATAATCCTTATCTTCATAATAATATATTTTTATTGTTATGATAATAGAGATTTTTTATTAACTATTATTAATATATTATACTATTATTATAACTTCTAAAAATATTCTTAAAAAACAATTTTTTTTTTTTTTTTTTTTTTAATTTTTTTTTTTATTTATTTGTTTATTTATTTATTAATAATATATATATTTAGTATTTTTTTTTTGTTTGAATTATTTTTATATAAACGTTTTTTTGCTTTTTTTTTTTTTTTTTTTTGTTTTTTTAAAAAAAAAAAAATAAAAAAGTATACTTTCTTTTTTATAAATTTTATTTTTTTTAACTTGATATCATTTTTTATTTTTATCAACTTTTTTTCATTTTTTTAATTTTTTTTTTTTATATTATTTATATAATTTATGTATGCATTTTTTGTTTTACTGTATTATCATTAAGACTTGTTGTTACTATTTTATTATTATATTATGATTATTCTTAAAATAATAACAATATAATTGTATAAATCATATTTTACAATGTTTTTATTTATTATTGTTATTTATTGGTTTATAAAATTATTAATAGTTTATTTTACTATTGTTATCATTAATATTATTTTTATTGATTATACTTTTTTTTTTATTATTATTGTTGTTTAAATATTATTTTATTCTTATTTCTCTTCTATATATATAAATAATTTATATATATAAATGAAAAATAATAATAATAAAAATAATATTCAATTTATAACTAAAACTTAAATTGCGGAAATAATTTCATTAACTTCTTCTTCTGTATAAAGACGGTATCCCTTTTCTGGAGTAACTGAACATAATTGTACATTGACAGAGTTAACTTTTTCTTCCATAACTTGTTTTAAAACCTTTAATGATAAAACTTCAGCTTCCTTTAAAGTCAATGACTATTTATTTAAATAAGTAAATTATAATAAAGAGAATTACATATATTATTAAAAATTAATATATAAATATTTATTAAACATGATATATATTATTAATTAAATATAAGTTATTTATCCAACATAATAAAAATTAATAATAATAATAACAATTAATAATTAATAATAATAATTAATAATAATAATAACAATTAATAATTAATAATAATAATTAATAATAATAATAAAATCAATTAAAATCAATTATTACCTTGTGATAATTTTCTTGTAATTCAGTTTGTGCACCTTCTGAACCAGAACCGATAGCCTTAGCTTGGTATTTAGTAAAAGTACCGGATGGATCAGCATGGAAACTAATTAATCATTAATATAATAATTATATATAATATTTTTTAATTATACAATCTATAAAATAATATATATAATAAATTACTATATATTATTTACAGTTGTGGACCGTTTTCATCACAACCAGCAATTAATAAGGCAACACCAAATGGACGACTCTATTATGATTTATAAATATTAATATAATTATAATATAATAATAATACAACATGAAATCAATAAATAGTTTGACAATTTGAATTTTATATAAATGATAAATATATATAACAAATTTTTTTCATTCTATTTTCAATGAAAAATATTGATCATCAAATATATAAATATTTAAATATTTTACCATAATTGATTCTTCTCCTTGTGCACCTTCACCGAATCTTAAAGCAAGGTCACAAACAGCTTGAGTAATACTTTCAACCTTAATTGGTTCATCATATACAAAAGTATGATTCTATTTTAACAAAATAATCACATATATTAAAAATTAAAAAAAATTAATTTTTTATGAGAATAAATATAATATAAATAATAGAATAAGCAAAGAAAAAATATATTATTGGTAATAAAATATTAATAAATAAATATATATATTTATTTATTTATTTAAATTTTTTTATTTTACTTGAGCTTGAACACGAGCATGATCAATCATAGTTCTAGCATCTGCATTTAAACCAGACATAGCACAGCCAATATGAGAATCAATTTCTAAAATCTTTTCAATAGAACTTGGTTCTAATAAAGTAGAAGTAATACGTTTTTCAACAGCAAGAATAACACCTTCAGAAGTTTGAATACCAATAGCAGTTGAACCCATCTTTGATTATCATATCACAATATTAATTATTTATATAATGAAAATATATAAATTTAATATAAATACTTTCATATCTGATTTTAAGATAAAAATTCATAAGTTGACATTGTAAATAAAACATTATTACAATGTACTATACATTCATAGAAATTTCATTATATATAATAATGGAATGTATAATACATTTACTTTATTGATCATCAAAATTAATTTTGATTTATTTTATAGAAATAATTTCCATACAACATTTTTTATATATATTTATGATAAAAATGACTTTTTTTAATTATTATTAATATTTTTATTTTGTTTTTATATTATATGTTTTTTATTATTCTTATATTGGTAATAGCAATAAAAGATTTAAATATGATGAAATTTTTTAAATTTTATTTAATCTTAATTATAATTTAAATAAAAGATTTTCATATCATATAAATACTTTTCATTGCTTTTATTTATTTATTTATTTATTTATTCAACTGTTTAATAATTATTATTTAATTTTAAAAAATTGATCCATGGTTTTGAATAAATTGACTAATCTAATCTCTAATGTTAATAATAAAATAATAATAATAATAGAGAAATATATATTATACAAAACTTTAATATATATAGATTATATATTTAATATAATTTACCTTAATAGCTTCAATAGCATATTCTACTTGGAACAATCTACCTTCTGGTGAGAAAGTATTTACACCTCTATCATACTTTTATAATACATTATTTGAAAATATTTTGTATTGTAAAAAAATATATGTATATATAAAAAAAATATATAAATGAAAATAATCAATAATATGTAACATAATTTTTAAAAAATTATCATTCTTCTTTTTAATTTTATTTATAATATAAAAATAACAAATATTCTTTGTTGTTTCCAAAATTGAATTTAACATTTTGATTTTCTAATTTTATGAATATTTGAAATTCCAATAAATCTATTATACCACCATTTTATAACATTATTTACTATATATTCAATTGTTTAAAATATATTATATACTTTAAATATAATATATTGTTGTTATCACAAAATATTATATATGTGGTATTTAAGAAATTGTTCTGATAAAAGAAAATTTGTTTGACTGATAAATAATAAATCTTCCATTTTCATTCTTTTATATATATATATATATATATATAAATAATTTTTCACATTATGTTTATAATAATTACTTCAGATCTGGTTAAAAACATTTTCGACTATTAATGTTTTATATTATTTATTTTATATTATTTTATTATTATATTATAATATTATAATAGACTATTTTTCAATAAAACAAAATAGTTTTATTCAATGGTAATTATTATTGAAAAATATAAATTTCTAATAAAAAGAAAAAAAAAGAAATAAAAATATATTAAAATTAATATTATTATAAAAAATATGAAATTTCATTATTAAATAAATTAAAAAATAATTAATTAAATATATAAATGAATAAATAAATATAAAATAATTAAATATTAATTAAATAATAAATAAATAAATAAATAAATAAAAAATATAAAATAAATCAACATTTAATTAAGTATATATTATTAATAAATTATTAATAATTGTATCTTAATAATTAAAAAAATTTTTTTTTTGTTTTTCGCTCAAAATTACTTTTTATATGAATTTTTTTATTAGTGAAATTAATACATTAATAATATAATGATTCACTCATTTTGAGTATTTAAAATAGTAATATCAATTATTATAATTGGTAAAATTCAGTAAAATATTCTTTTTTAAATTAAAATTTTAATAAAACTTTTATAAAAATAAATATCTATCGAAAAATGAAAGAATCTTTATTAAATGCAGTGATTAATCTTTATGGACATGCAAATATAGACATATATGTTATACGAAGTAGTCCAAAACAAAAAAATTTATACTCAAAAAAACAATTAAATAAAAAAGGAAAAAATAATAGCAATATTTATGATATGAGAAATGTTTTAATATTAGCAGCCACAAAAAATAATAATAATAATAATAATAATAATAATAAAACAGAAATAACTATATTTAATGCAGGAATATTTTGTAATGAATACATAAATTTAAATGAAAAAAAAGTTATTCTTTACATATCAAAAATTGATACTTCAGGTTGGGAAACACTCGAACGACAACCTCTATCACTTATTCGTGCACTTATATTAGGTTATTTAAATTATTATCAAAATTTATATAAAGGCACTGATATGACAGTAACTCTTCATTTATACACTAGAGCAAAACCAAACTATCTTTTCCCAACTTCAGACGACGCAGATACTACTAATAAACACATTCTTACTGATTCCGAATTAATAAATTGGTGGATAAAAACTCTGTCACATTATCCTAAAATTTTCATACCCGAAAGTGGCTATTGGTATTGTCCAACAGGTGAACGTATTGGTCAATTACAAACTATAATAAATCAAAATGTTCAAAAAGAAAGTTTGAAGAATCAATTAAAATTAGATACTTCAATTTGCCCTTGGACTTGGGGTTATCCTTTTAATAAAAGTGCTTTAGCACTTGAAGTTATACCTCAATTTCCAGATGACCCAAAAAATTCATTAATTCATAGTGAAAAAAGAGCCAATTTAATTCATGAAAAAACAACTGTTAGAGAATTTTTTGAATATCTTTCTATAGAAAATTTCTCAGGGAGTGTTTCAGCATGTATAATATTAAATATTTATTCCAATAACACCGATATTCATAATAATAATGATAAAAAATCTACTTCAAATTTAAATGAATTGAATCTTAAAGAATTTGAAGCCTTAATGGATGTTATATTATCTCAAAATTATGCACTTGAAGAAGATGCTAAAATATCTTCAAAAACACTTCATGATTATTTAAAAAAAATAAATGAAGAAAAGAAAATACTTTATATTAATTATAAATTAAATAAAAACTTAGATTTAAAAAATGAAGAAAATACTAATGATACATCTCCAACACTAAATAATTTACAAAGTAGTATCAAAAGAAAAAATGTTAACGATCTTCAAGGTTTAATTAAAAAGAAAAAAACTGAACCCTCTTCACAATCTTCTAATGGAATAAATAATCTTCAAGGTTTAATTAAAAGGAAAAAAAATGAACCCTCCTCACAATCTTCTAATGGAATAAATAATCTTCAAGGTTTAATTAAAAGGAAAAAAGAAACTTCTCCACAAAAACCAACTAATAATATTAATAATATTCAAGGACTTATTAAAAGAAAATGAAAAAGTAGATTTTTTTTTTTTTTTTATTACTTAATGAGAATGTTAATAATTACAATAAAATTGAAAATAATATAATATAAGCAATGATTCTTTATAGTATATAATTATAAAAAATATTTAAATAAATTCAAAAAATTATTTTGTTCTGTATTATCAAAGTAAAAATGGTGTACTGTATATAAAAATGCTCAATGTATTAAAATAATATTTGAATATATAATATTCTTTATTTTTAATTTATTTATTTATTTATTTATTTATTTTGAATTGTTTAATTTTGTTTATTAAATATTTTTAAGATTTGTTTATTATTTTAATTTTATTAATTCAATTTGAAATATGCTTTTTATTTCTTTTTTATTGTTATTATAAATGTTGTAATTGTTATTATTATCTTCTATGATTATACTGAAAAATATTTTAAATATTTCAAATATATTTTTATTTTCCTATTAATCTTAATATATTTAAATATTGTTTTTTCAAATTTGTTTTTTTTCTATATAACGTTATTATAAATGATATTATTCCCATTATCAATGTCCATACCTTTAAATTATTTAAAAATAAATATGTATTAAATCAGAAATTATGTAAATTATAAAACAATAAAATGAATACTAATGTGAATATAATACATAATAAATAAATATATATATAAATATAAATAAAAGTAAAAAAAAAAAAAAAAAAAGTATGCTTACTTGAAATTTTATAAAATTCTTAATATCTTTTTTATGTTTTTGATGAAAACATCCTCTATATTTTGGTAAATCGCTCTCTTTAAAATTTTTTTCATTCGGAGAAACAATAATATCTTCAGAATTAAGTTTGAAATCCTCAATATTTTCATCATTTTTCAAATAAACTTCTTCTAACGACCATTGAACTAATTGTTTATAACCACTATCTCTACAATAAGAAAATTCTTTTTGCTATAATATATATATATAAATGTTAAAATTTCTATAAATATGAAAAAACTATGATTTTTATTATTATTCTTTTTACGTTCATTATTAATTGATATAATTTAAATTTATATACTAACAAAATCCTCTTTTTCACAACGAATGCATTCTCCAATTGGAAAAGAATGAAAAACTTTATATTTATCTTTTGAATCATTATTACTTTTTTTTATAATAATTTTGGAAAACTCATTTTTGATACTATGTGCTTGGGTACTATAAGAAAAACAATAACATTATAACAAGGAATATTAATATATTTTTTTAAATTTAAATAGATACTTAACTATAATAAGAAAATAAGTAGAAATTTACTTACTTTAAAAAAAGAAATGTAACTATATACAATAAAAAAAATATAATATTATATTTATTTAATATCATTTTCCTTCTATTAAGCTTTTTTTTTTTTTTTTCTTCTTTTTTAATTTTATAAATTATAAAATTTTTTTATTTTAATCCTTATTATATACATTAATAATAAATAAAAAATAATCAATAAATACATTTTTTTTATAATTAATATTACATTATTAAATTATATTATTAATTATTATTTAATGTTATAAGTATATTATTTATTATTATTGTTATTATTATTACCATTTTATTTTTATGTATTATACATTATTTTATGTAAAATCATGTATTCACATGATATTTTATTTATTATTTTCAACTGACAATAATTTTAAATATCTTTGGAGATGTTTTAATTTTTATATATATTAAATATATAAAATATTAAAAAAAAATAAAAAAATTATAAATTTGATGTGGCTTGAATTTTAATAAATGAAATATCATGAAAATTAATTTTTTAAAATTTAAATCAATAAGTAATATTATATAATAATAAAATAATGTAAATATATATATATATATAATTAATTTAATTTATATGAAACCAAATTCTTTTTTTTTCTATTTTTTTTTTCTTTTTTTTATTTGCTTTCTTTTTTTTTTTATTTTTTTTGTGTATCATTGAAAGTAGAAACATTTAAATAATATAGACATAAAAAGTTTTATTGAAAACTATATTTGTATTCTCCTTTTTTTTTTTTTTTTTTTTGAAGTATGCTTATTTAATTAAAATTTACTAAATAGTTAATTATTTAGTATCTTTTTTAAAAAAAAAAAAAAAAAAAAAAAAAAAACGAAAGATAAAAAAAAGGAGAAAAAAATAAAGAAAATAAAAAAAATAAAAATAGTGAATTTATATATATATATAATAATAATAAAATAATATAATAATACTATCATATAGAGTAAACTTGCAAATAATAGGAAAAAAAAAGTATATTCTCTATCTAAAAATTTCACAATATATTTTTAACATTCCTATATTATAATCCAATATTATCTTTTATCAAATATAAAACCTTAAATCAATAAAGAAAATAAATTTTATTTCATAAAAAAAAAGAATAAATAATATCGAATATCATATATTATAATTACATAAATTATAACCGTAAGTTTTTAAATAGATTAATAATATGAATAAATTATAATTATTATAATTATTTTTAAAATATCTATGCTAATAATGTAATTTTTATATTAATAATATAATGTTAATGTTTACCTTTTCTTAATAAATTTCAATTAATCATTTAATAAAGGCATAATTATATATAATTTATAATTTTCAAAAAGCAATATATTTTTAAAAAACATTAATAACAATAGTACAACAATAAAAAATAAAACAGAAATTATAAAAGGAAAACAAGAACAATAAGAATTAAATATATAAAAGGAAAACAAGAACTATAAGAATTAATTATATATAAAAGGAAAACAAGAACAATAAGAATTAAATATATAAAAGGAATACAAGAACAATAAGAATTAAAAATATAAAAAGAAAAACAAAAACAATAAAAATTAAAAATAAATAATATTAATAAATACAATGAGTGAATACCAAAAAAAATATCTTTGGAGAGGACGTTCTCCACAGATGACAACAGGGTAAAATAGAGAAATAAAATAATAATAAATATTTTTAACAGCCAAAATAAAAGTCTAATTCAACTTTATCCTTTATTTTATTTACTTTTTATATTTTTAATAAATTTATGCATAATAAATTTTCATATAGTAAACGTTTATCATTCTCAAGACAACAACAATTATTGGATGAGCATGGTCTTCCAAAAGTACAATTAGATGAGCATGGTCTTCCATATACTAAGTCTCAATTAAATGAACATGGACTTCCAGCTGATAAGTAAATATCCTAAAATAAAAAAAACAAGCAACAAAAGAATTTTTCTTCTTAGAATTATATATAAATATTAATATTAATTAAAAATATATATATATTTAATATGTGGATTTTAATATAATAATTATTTTTCAATACTCTAAATATTTATATATTTACGATGAAATTATTACTTTCAAAATAATTCAAATTACATAATGTAAATAATTACAATATAATTTTTTAATAATAATTTAGTTATTCTCCAACAAGCAATTCACCTCACTTAAGTACAGCTTCTCAACAGCAATTTAAAGATTATTTAAGTGCTACAGATTCTGATTGGAATGACGATCTTGACGAATTTGATCCTAATGATATTGAAAAATTAAAAAGAAATACAGCTTCTTCATTAGCACCACTTGATATACCGTTAATGTCTTATGGTAGTAACAATAATAACAATACCCCAACTGAAACTTCGAAAAGTAATAGTAAGCATTTCTTTGTTTAAAAAAATAATAATTCAATATTAAAAAATAATATAAATAAAAAAAAATAAATGATAATATTAATAATAAATAATAAATACATAATATATATAATACATTAATAATTATTAAAAAAATAAAATAATAGAAAAAACTATTGATGAAAAAACGGCTTCTGAAATTGCCAGAATTAATAATGATATTATACGCTTTAAAAAATTCGAATCATTACTAAAAGAACCAAATGTTGATATAGGTATATCTATTGTCTATATTATATGTAATAAATATATGTATATGTTTAATAAAATTAAAATATACCATTATTAATAATTAATTATATTTAAATATACATTTCTTTTTTTTTATTAGAACAATTAAAAAAGTTATCTTGGTCGGGTATACCTGAAGAATATAGGCCAGAAGCATGGCAAATACTTATAGTATTTATCAAATTTATTATGAAATATTACTAGTTATTAGAAAATATATATATAATATTTTAATATTAAAAAAATAATATAATACATAATACATATTTTTATAAATAAAAAGGGATATTTACCATGTAATTCTGATAA
Source organism: Anaeromyces robustus (assembly GCA_002104895.1). Taxonomy (NCBI): domain Eukaryota; kingdom Fungi; phylum Neocallimastigomycota; class Neocallimastigomycetes; order Neocallimastigales; family Neocallimastigaceae; genus Anaeromyces; species Anaeromyces robustus. Next base: position 28,576 of record MCFG01000297.1, read on the forward strand.
AAGAGAAGCTATATTAAAAGAAAAAAGGAAAGAATACAATGAAATAATTTCAGAAACGTTTAAAAATGGAATATCAGGATTAAATCAATCAATATATCATCAAGTAAATAAAATATATTTTATTTAATTTTTAATTTACAAAAAATTTACAAAATAAATAAATAATAAAAAAAAAAACTATTATTAATAAATATTGATTTTTAAATATATATATTTATTTTTATTTTAAAACTTCAAAATAATTAATAATAATTAATAATAATCAATAATTAATAATAAAAGATTCATATTGATGTACCAAGAACAAATCCAGATTTATCATTATACCAAAATCCAATTATTCAAGAAGTAAATATTTAAATATTATATAATTTATAATCATATATATATAATATATAATATATAATATATAAATTCTAATAATATATATATCATAAATAATTAATTATTGATCAATATATTTATATATATTTATTATAAATTTATTTTACATAATGTATAGTCCTTAGAAAAGATATTATATTGTTGGGCAATACGGCATCCAAAAAGTGGTTATGTTCAAGGAATTAACGATTTAATTACACCGTTCTATCATGTATTTTTATCAAAATATATACGTAAGTCTAATATATATTTTTATTTTTATTTCAATTTTTATTTTTTTTTTTTTTTTTTTTTTAAATTTTTTTTAATTTATTATATAATAATTCATTTTATATATATAATAATCTATAATAATCTATAATAATCACTAATTTATATATATTATTTATTATTGTTTTTTATATAATATTTTATTTCATATCAATTTAATTAATATTAATAATAATAGCTTTAAAACGTATAAATAAATTTGATTTTGAATCTTTTCCAAAAGAACAATTAAATCTGGTTGAAGCTGATTCTTTTTGGTGTTTGACAATTTTACTAGATGGCATTCAAGTAATTATTATATTAATAAATAGCGTTTTAAGTTAATAATAATGATATACTTATTAATATATTATATTTATTTATTAATTTAAAAATAATATATATCAATTTAAAGGACAATTATATACATGCTCAGCCAGGTATTGTTCGTCAAGTAGCAAAAATGAATGAACTAACAAATCGTATTGATGGTAATTTATCATATATAATTTACATATATAATCTATATATATATATATACTAATTATAATAAATAAATAATATAAATATTCCAAAAAAAAAAATTTTTTTTTAATACATATATACATACATATAAATATAAATAGAACCATTATATAATCATTTAAAAGAAGAAAATGTAAACTTTTTACAATTTGCATTTAGATGGATGAACTGTTTACTTATGCGTGAAATTTCATTACAAAATATTATAAGAATGTGGGATACCTATCTTGTAAGTTTAAAAAAATAATATAATAAAATTATATATATATATATATATATTTTTTTGTTTTGTTTTTTGTTTTTTTGTTTTTTTGTTTTTTTGTTTTTTTTTTTTTTTTTTTTTGTTTTTTTTTTTTGTTTTTTGTTTTGAAAATCGAATTCTTATATATATACAATTTTAAAAAATTATAAAATAGTGCGAAACCAATGGTTTTTCAGAATTCCATACTTATGTTTGTGCAGCATTATTAGTTAAATGGTCAAAAGAATTAAAAACTAAAGAATTTCAAGATATTGTAATATTTTTACAGCATATACCTACTAAAGATTGGACTGATAAAGATATTGAACTTCTTTTATCCGAAGCTTATATGTATAAAAGTTTATTCCATGGTTCACCAAATCATTTAAATCATATAACATCCACAAAAATTGAAATATAGTAGATATATGCATATATTACATATATTATATAAGAAATAAATAAATAAGTAAATAAAAAAATTAAAAAAAAAAAAATTAAATATATATATATATATAAATAATAAATAAATAAATAAATAAATAAATAAAATATATATATAGATAGATAGATAATTAATTAATTAAATATTTAAAAAAAATATAATAAATAAATAAATAAATAAATAAATAAATAAATAAATTAAAAAATAAAAAAAAAAAATGAAAAATAAAAAAAAAAAGAAAAAGAAAATTATATATAACTGGTAGTAATAAATATTTAATGATTAAAATAGAAATATATAATTTAATATATAAAATTAATTTTGATTATTGAATTTTTTTTTTTTTTCTTTTTAATAAATATTAATAATTAATATAATTAACATTAAATAAAATAAAATAAAATAAAATAAAATAAAATAAAATAAAATAAAATAAAATAAAATAAAATAAAGAAAAAATATTATATTAAAAATAATAAACACAATATATAATTATAAAATAAATAAATAACAATTATTCTTTTTATAATAAAATTTTAATATTTTATATATATAATATATAATAGATATAATTTTATCTTTATTTTATTATCTTCTTTTTTTTCTTCTTCAATATTTTGCTTTTATTTAAAATCAATTACTATTTCTAATAACTATCTAATAACTACAAAAAAATTTTTGTTTATAATTTTTTTTTTTAATATATATTTATATAATACAAAAAACCAAATGTATTAAATATGAAAATTTCTTTTACCTTTTCTTTTTTCTTTTTTTTTTTTTATTTAAAAGAACTTATACAGAATTTTTGAATGAATACTTTATAAAAATATTCATTATTCAAACAGTTATAGAAATACTATGATGTAATAAGTATTTATTAATATAAATTTAATAATCTAAATAATGTTTCTTTTTTTCCTGTTTATTATTATAATACATAAAAATATTCTTCTTATTACAATATTCTAACCCTATATAAATATCAAATACCCTTTTAAGAAATTGTAAACAACAAAAAATTCAATTTAAAGGATAATTGTTAAAACTTTTAAGTTGATTGAATTCTTTGTTAACAGTTATCTTTTATATTTTTTTATATAATTATTTATATAAAAAAATTAATACAAAAAATATGATATAAATTAATTACTCTTTATTTTTTTTTTTTTTTTCTTTTTTTTTTTTTTTTTATTTATGTTTATATTTTATTTTTATATTATATATTTGCTAATTGCTTTTTTATTATTTTATTATTATTTTTGTTTATTATTTTTTTTTAATATATATTATTTAGAAAACTAGTTTATATAAATTATTGAAATAAAATTAAAAAATATATATTAAACATTTTAAAATTAATATATATAGAATTTTATTTAATTTGTAAACATGATGAAACATGATATAAAAATTGAATAAAGAATTAATAAAAGAAGTTTTTTTTTTTTATTTTTTTTTTTAAAAAAGTTAATATGTGAAAAAATTCTATTACAAATGTTATTTATTACTATTTATTATACTATTTTTTATTTTTTAATTTTTATTATATTTTAATAACGTAATTAATGATTTAAATTTATTTTTCTTATTACTACTTTATTTATTTGGTTTTCTTTGACTTTGATTTTTTAGTCTTTTCTTCTTCTTCTATTAATTCTCTAGCAACTCTATCTGCTTCTGCCTTACGACGCTTAAGTTCTTCTTCTGGACTTAATTTTGGTGATGGTCTAGATGAAGCTGGTGAATTCTTTTGACTTCTTTGAGCTTGAGCTTGTTGTTGACGAATATAACTGTAGAAATGTCATTATATTTCGTTTTTTAAAAAATTATTATTATTTTTTTTTTTTTTCATAAAAAAAATATATAAAAGAAATATTATATAAAAGATATAATTAATAATATATTATATTTTAATATTTATTTGTAAAAAAAAAAAAAAAATTATATAAATATTTTTATTTATTTAATTATTCTTATGAATTTTATAACATATTAATGATTAAAAAAAATATTAATATATTATATATGAAACATACGCCATGAGCTGAGCAGATTCTTGTAAAATAGTTTTGGACCAGCCATCCTTATAGCATTCTGCTTCTGCTTGAATATCTTGAAGTTTGTTTTCGGTTTCTTCTTCAGCTAAGTTAAGTTGTTTTAATTGATTTTCTCCAACAATACCGTCTCTAACTAATTGGTTTAAGGATGGTTTTTCTTTTTGAATATCCCACATACGAGAAATAGTAGCCATAGCTCTTTTAACAAGTGCTGAAGTTAAAATCTTAGTATTTTGTTGAGTAGCTTCTTCATTACCATATTGTTCAACTAAAGCGAAATATTGTTCTTCTTCTGGAATAGTTGGAAACCATTCTTTATCTATTATTATTATTATTAAAAGTATAAAAATTATAATATAATTTTATATTATTAATATTATAAATAATATATTTTTTTAATTTATAATATTTATTATTAATTTATAATATTTATAATTTAATAATTTACCTAATTTAACAGTTTTTCTTGAATTATTCCATTTTGCAAAGAAGACAAATATGCAAAGAAAAGCAATTAAGTAAAACACAACTAATATCATTTTTGCTAATAATAATTATAAAATTTATAAATTTTTAATAATAATAATAATAATAATAACAATAATAATAATAAATAAAAAAAGATTAGTTCATTAATAACAATAATAATAACAATAATAATAACGATATATATAAGAGATGAGTTCATTATATAATAATTATTTAATATATATTTATTAATATTTAAGTAATCTATATTAATTTTAAATTCTATAATATATATTAAAATTTCATCTTTTTTATCATATTTTTATTGATATTCTTATTTATTTCAATCTATTATATAGTCATATATATATTAATAAATGACTTTATTATTCATATAAATATATATATATTTATTTTATGTTAATCTATTTTTTCTTTTTTTATTTTATTCTTTTTTTACTTTAATTGTTATTTTCATATATTTTCTTTCATTTTTATTTTTACTCGTTTTATAGAAACAAAGTACATCTTTTTTTTCTATTTATTATATTACTCCTGAAAATTTATTCTTTATAATTTGTTTTCTTTCCTTTTTTTTTCTTCTCTTTTTTTGTTATTTTTTTTTAATTCCTTAAATATATTACATAATCTTATTTTATGTAAATTAATTTTTCTATGAATACATTTTTTAGCTATTACTTTATTTTTACTTTCTTTTTATTTTATATTTTATTTCTTTTATTTATATTTTATTTATTTAAATTTAAATTAAATTTTCTTGGGTTCAATTAGTTAATAATTAAAAAAATTATATATATTTACTTTATTATTATTAAATTTCTTTTTTATTTATTTTATTTTATAATAATAGAAATAATAAATAAATAAATTAATAATTTATTTTTATTTTTTTTTTTATTTTTTTGTTTTTAACTATTATAAAAAGAAAAAAAGAAGAAAAAAATTTTTTTCTTTTTATATTTTTTTTATATATATCAAAACAAAAATACAAAAAACTGATTTATTACATAATATAATAAATCATAAATAATAAAGTATTGAAATATTAATATTTTGTATTAATAAAAGAAATAATTATTAATTTTATTATAGAATAAACTTGTTATATTTTTTAACATAATAAATAATAAATAATCAATATTAAATATTAACAATATATAAAAAAACATTATTAAATAAACTTTTTTTTTTTTAATATATTTATTTAAAATAAATGAAAAATTTATATCAATGTTCATTATTATTGATTAAACCAAATCATACTAAGAATTATCCAAAAAACTATATTATTTATAATAATTTATAATAATTAATTATTAATTATTGTTTTTTTTTTATATATCTTTTTTATGTATACCTTTAATGATTATGATTCATATATATATTTAATTTTTTCAATTCCAATAATATTCAATTAATATTTATTATATATAAAAAAACTTGATTTGTCTTTTTATATTAGTTTTAATATAAGTATAAATGATTTAATAATTCCTTTTACCTATTCCAAAAAGTTGAAGCTCAATACTATTATTTTAGATTTATAATGTATTTAAAAAACTTTATTTATAATTTTTATTGAGATAGGTATTCTTTTTTTTAATAATGAATTTCTTATAATTTTAAAATTTAACAACTATAAATATGGAAGTTTTTATTCTATCTTTTTTTTTTTTTTTTTTTTTATTTTTTAATTATTAAAGTTATTTTTTATTCTATTTTTTTTCTACTTTAATAAGTAGGTATTAGACTATTTTCTGGCACAACTAAAAAACTTGCAAAAAAAATTTCATTTCAATGTTTGTTGTATTTATTATATATTTATTATATAATAAAATTAAATAATTAAATTAATATATATTTTCTTTTTTGATATATAATTGAATAAATAATGTTACATTAAATTTGATCTATATTTGCCAATCACTTTACTACACTTCATTGATATTCCAATATTAATTTAATTTTTTATACAACATATTTTTATTTATAAATTTTATTTTATATATATCTTATTTTATATAAAACGTACAATTTAAATAAATTAATGTACATTTTCCCATAATATTATTCATTTTTTTGTATTAATAAAAAATACTATTTGATATATAATTTATATTAAATATAATTATTAAATTTTATTAATAAATTTACTTAGCATTAAAACAGTAAATTAAAAATATAACATATTATTTTTATAAAATATAGTTTTTTTTTTTTTTTTTAAGAAACATCTTAAGGTTTAATACAATTATAAAATATAAATAAAAATGACTATTTCTTATGTAACAGATAATAAAATTAATTATTCAAATATTAAAGTTAAAGAAGAAAATTTAAATTTACAATATAATTCAGATTTTGTATCTAACAGTCAAATAAATTTAAATATAAAGGAATATTCACTATATATATATGAAAAGTATTTATCAATATTTTAATAATTTATTTTTTACATATTGATATATTTATATATATTTTTATAAAACCTTTTTGATAATAATTTTACATCTATACATATATTATTTTTTTTCTACCTAAATTAAATTTACTTGTAATAAGAAATTAAAACAAAATATATATTAATATATTCCATTTTTATTAAAGTAAAATTCTTTTATGGTATATCCCAGAGAAGAAAGGTATTATTATTGAAGTTGAAGATTTAGTATTTCATGCAATTTCTTCTTCAGATAATAATACAAAAAGAGAAGGAAATTTTCCATATTTATATATTCAAATTATAATAAATGAAAATTCTATAAAGAATTTAAATGAAATTTCATGTTCGAAATTTGAAAATTTTAAAAATGCAACTGATTCTATAGAAATTTATATTATATCTTCAGAGTATAGAAAATGTAAGGAAATTTGTTAATATATATTACAAAATTTATTTTCCTTATTAAGATTAATTAATTATATTTTGTTATATTAAAATTAATTTCAATTTATTAAATATGTGTATGTGTATGTGTTTTTAACTATTTTATTTATTAAATAAAATTAATAGTAGAAAACTTGTATGATGAAATTACAAATTTATTAAATAATTTTGATAATAATACCAAAAATAATGTTAACAATACTGACAATGAAAAAGAAGATAATTTTAAGTTTAATAATAAATTTGACGATGTTTTATTACAATTAACAAGTGAACATTCACTAAATCCGAAAGGTATAATATTAATAATATATTAATAATATATTGAATAATATTATGTATTGTTATAGAGTATATTATAATAATATAACATTTTTATTATTATCATTATTATATATTTTTCAATTAAGAGTGGTATTTTGAAGATGTACCTTTTGAAAACATAAAATTAACGACAGAAGGACAGGTAAATACATATATATTAATATTAATATTAATATATAATAATAAATATTAAAAATTATATTTGTTTATTTATTTATTATAATTTATATAAATATTATATAAAGGCTATATCTGATCGTTTAGAAAAAATGCTTGATAATGATAATTATGTAATTATTAGTTTGATTTATAAATATAATATAATATAATATAATGTAATATTGAAAAATAAAGTTGAGATTCATTAATTTTTTTTTTTTTCATTAAATGTTATTATATATATATCATTTCATATTTAATATAATGATAATATATATCCTTTACTTTTTTTTCTTTTTTTTTTTTTTTTTTTTTTTTGTTATTAAATAGAATTTTGAATCATTCGATATTGATAATATTGAAAGAAAAGAACTGGAAAGTGAGGTTGGACAATTTGATAATGCAGATGAAGATTAAAAATTACATATATTGTAAATAATTTTAATATTTAAATATTTCATATAAATATCATAAAAAATTATAATAATATAATAAATAATTAAAAACTATCACAATATTTGATTAATATTAGCATATATAATTATTTAACTTAATAATATATATTTAATAATAATATAATAATATATTATTATATTTTATGATTATATACAAATCAAAAAAAAAAAAAAAAAAAGAAAAAAAAAAGAAAAAAAAGAAAGAAAAAAATGTTATACTCATTTTATTATATGTATATATTTACTCATTTTATTATTTATATATTAAATGAAATAAAATCATTTAATTAATAATAATTAAATAAAAAATTATATTTAATAATTATTATTTTTAATTCAAAAAAAATATGGAATTTTTTATGTATATTTTATTATAAATATATAAGGAGATTTATTATTATTATTATTATTATTATTATTATTATTATTATTATTATTATTATTATTATATTATTTTTATTATTATTATTAATATTATTTTTTAAAAATAAATTTAGTCAACATATTTAAAAATAACATTTTCAAATTATAATTTTTTTTTTTTTTTAAATAATATAATGAATTTCAAGATTAATTGCAGGGAGATTTATTATTATTATTATTATTATTATTATTATTATTATTATTATTATTATTATTATTATTATTATTATTATTATTATTATTATTATTATTATCATTATTATTATTATTATCATTATCATTATTATTATTATTATTATTATTATTATTATTATTATTATTATTATTATTATTATTATATTATTTTTATTATTATTATTATTATTAATATTATTTTATAAAAATAAATTTATTAATCTATTTAATATTATAGTTTTTGTTATGAATGAATTTACACCATTTTAATTTAATAAAATAATTTTTATTAATATATTTAATTGGGTTATTTATTTATAAAATATTAGTATTAATTATTTATTAAACAATTTTAAACAAATAGTATTAATTAAAAATTTGGATTTAAAATATTCATTCTAAATATATATATATTTTAAAAAAAATCACTTAATATAAATAAATGTAAAAAGAAGATAAAGAAAAAAAATATAAATAAATGTAAAAAGAAGATAAAAAAAATAAAAATAAAAAAATAAAAAAAAAAAAATAAAATAAAAAAAATAAAATAAAATAATATAATTATAATATTATATAAAATTGTAAAACATTTAAACATTTATTTAAACCAAATAAATAATTAAAAATAAAATGAAAATTTTTAAACTTCATAATATATTAGTTTTACTACTTTTATTAATATTTCTTTGTAGTAATATTTCATGTGAAAACTTAACCAAAGAAAATATATTACAATTGACTCCCCAAAAATGTACAGAAGATGAAGAATGTTCTAGTGGAATTCCTTGTTATAAAAATATTTGCCGTAGAATATTTTATTGTCATGATAATGATTGTATAGAAAAAACAAAGGAAATGTCTTTTAATGAAACCATCACAAAAGATAATTATTTAGATTCCAAAACTACAGATTTAATTTTAGAATCTTGCCCTGAAGAATTAAGAAATATGGAAAAATGCTTTACAAGATTTTGTAATGATAATATTAATTGTTTTAGTAATATATGTAGTAATAATACCTGTATCGCTAATAATGCTTTTGTAACCTATGAATGTCTATTAAATTCTGATAATTCTGGATATTATTGTACCAAACCATCGTTTGAAAAATGTGAAAAAGATAAAGAATGTGATCCTGGATTTTGTAATGATGATCATGTATGTAGTTATGAAAAAAGACCTTACCTATTTTATGGTTTGCTAAAATTATTTGCAATATTAATTGGTGCTGTTATTATGATTATAATCCTTATTATATTATTACATAAATGCTATAGAAAAAAAGATAAATCGAAAAATATAAACTAATTATTAGATTAAATATAAAAAATAATTATTTTAAAGAATTTATGTTAAAAATATTATTTATATAAAAATGAATAATATTTAATTTATTAAACTAGTATAAAATTAATATACAATATGATATTAAAAGTTTTAAGATATTTTTTAAAAAAAAAAATAATTAAAATTATTTAATACATATTTAAAAATAAAGTTATAATTTTAAAAATAATTAACAATTTTAATGTATAAATTATATAACTAATTATTTTTAAATGTTAAAATTAAAAAAAAAAAAAAAGCTATTAAATATTTATCTCAAATAAATTAAAATATTCGTTTTAATATTGTTTTTATATAAAATGTAATAGAAAATTTGTTTTTATTTATTAATTTATTACTATTGATTCAAATTTTTTTATATTATTTGTTTTATTCATATTTCTATTTTATTTATTTATTTATTTATTTATTAATTTTTTTTAAATAACTTTAATGCATTTTTATTATTATTTTATATGTACTTTAAACTTAATAAATAAAAATTCATTAATAAATAATATTTGGAATTATATTTTATTTCATTTCTTGTCACATAAAAAAAAAAAAATCTATTATTGATATAATTTTAAAAAATGTTTATAAATATCATTTATAATTACTATTTTAAAAATTTTATATTAAATTTTCTACCTTTTCGATTAAATAGTAATATTATTATTAACAAATAAACTATTATTGAGTATAGCCATTAATTATTTTATTTTTAGTATATTTAAAATATTTTATTATTAACTTTTATTTACTAAATTATAATTATTTCAACTACTTAATTGATATAATAATTTTAATTGATAATATTTATCATAAATAAATATTATCATAAATATTTTATCCTTTTTTTATCATAAATATGAGAATATAATGATATTTTGTAGTTTTCATTATCATTATTGACAAAATAAAAATAATAATAAAAAAAAATCTAATGAAATATGTAAAGTTTGTAATATTATTGTTAAATCATGAAATTAATATTATTAGTATTTTTTTTTATCAATATTTTTTATTTAGTTTTTTATTTACATCATTTAACATTATTTGTAATTGATATTAATGATAGTGTGGTGTATCTATTTTTAAAAATTTCGTTAAATATTAGAGTATAATATAAATATTAAATAATATTCAGAACATGATAATAATAAAACAGTAATAAATATAAATAATCTAAAAAAGGTCATTAGTATTAATTAATATTTAGTAGCTTGTAACAAATATAATAACATTTAATTAATTAATTAATGATAACAAATTTGAATAGTAATTTAATTAATTAATTAATTAATTAAATGTTATAATTATTATTAATTATTTAATTAATAAGTATTACAACAAAAAGGAAAAAAAAAAAAAAAGTTAAAATAAAAAAAAAAAAAATTGATAAAAAAAAAAAGGTAATTAAAAATGTATTTTATAAGCTTTATTGGATTTAATTAATATCTTTACAGGTGATCATTAATTAATTGTATATAGTGGCCGCATAAAGATAAAAAAATATGATAATAAAAGTAATAGTATATCTACAAATTTTTATAAGATAACTACAAATTCTATATGATAAGAATTCATGATGATGAATTATTATTATAAAATTTACTTACATTTTGCAAACATATGTGCTATATGAAGAAAAATTATTTATTTTTTATTCTTATTATATATATATATATTGTAATATAAATAAATACAAAATATTTCTATTTATTTCTATTTATATATTGACATATATATAAATTTTATTTGTAAATATTATTATTTTGGGTGTAAACATTTCTTAAAATTAATAAATGTATGATTCATTATTATTATAAAATAATTATAAAAATACTAACAAAAAAACTTAGTATATTATGGGGAATAATTATATATACAGAATTATTAAAAAAAAATTATAATATTATTAATTAATAAACTTTTGTATTTAATAAACTTTAATTATACCTTAGGATAAATTAAATTACATATAAAGTATATTTATTATAATGAATTTATATATATATATTATATATAAACAATATAATATTTAGATATTTATATAGAAATAAATATTAGTAATAGTAATGAAAATATTAAAATAATTAGATTCATTTTTTTATTTTTACAAAATAATTTAAATGTTTTAATTTTTATTTAATTAATTGGTTCTTTTTTTTTTTTTTTTTTTTTTTTTTTTGTTTATTTGTATTTTGGTTAGTTTAGTTGATTTTTGATTATTATTTTATTTTTATTTCTTTTATTTTAAACTTTTTTTTTTTTAGTTTAACTTTTTCTTATTACTTTTTTAATTTAATAAATCTATGTAAAAGTAACATAAAATTTAATTTATTTTTTCTTAGAATTTTTATTTTAAAGAATAAATATAGTTCATATGACACAAGTTTAAGCTTATAAATCTGTATTATAATAATTTTAACTTATAAAGTTTAATTAAAATTTATATTTTTATCCAATGAATTCTTAACTTATATGGGTTAGCTGAAACTTTAAAATAAAATTTTGGCTTCAAAAAACTTTTTTCTCTATTTTAAAATTTACCAAAAAGTATTATATCTAATAAAAACTTACAATATAAAATATATATATTAATGAGTACATTCATATATTACAATATAATGTAAATATATTTATATATTAATTTTATATATTAATTTTAAAATTTTATTATTTAAGATTTAATATATAAAATAATTTTTTTTAAAAAATGGATATTTATTATTACCAATTTTTTTTTTCATTTTAAAACCTGCACAGAAATGCATTTTCTATTTTAACTTTAAAAAAAAAAACTATTGGGCAATATAATTAATAAAAAATAATATATATCATCATATATTATTATATATTATATAAGTTAAGTTTGATTAATTTATATAATTAACTTATATAATTAATTTATTAATTAATTGTATATATGTATGATACTATATAATTAAATAATAATAATTGAATATAATAAAATCTAATGAAATGTAATATTTGAGAATATAATTTATTATATAATAATATATATTATTATTGATATAATTTTTAGAATAATTATTATTATAATTAATAAATAAATAAATAAATAATAAATAAATAAATAATAAATAATAAATAATAAATAATAAATAATAAATAATAAATAAATAAATAAATAAATAAATAAATAAATAAATAAATAAAAAATTAAATAATTAAATATAGTCTTTCTATAGTCTATTTCTTTATTAGTTTTATATTAATAATAAACAAATATAAAAAATATTAAATATATAAATAATATAAAAGAAGAAAATAAATAAATGAATTAGTGAATAATAATAAATAAATAATATGATAATAAATAAATAAATATTTAAATAAATAAATAAATAATATGATAATAAATAAATAAATAAATAAATAAATAAATAAAGGTAAGTAAATATAAAAAATATGTATATATATAATATGTGATAAATAAATAATTTATTCTTATTATTAGTAAAGTAATACAAATTGAATAGTTATGTTTTTAACAATGTACTAAATAAAATACATTTTGTTTTAAAAAAGATAATACTATTAAAATATTTCAAAATAAGTTAATTTTAATTTAACATTTATTTTTTAATTTATTTAATAAATGTTAAAATTATTTTTTTAAAAAAAAAAACACTAAAATATAAAACTAAAATTATATTATTACATATATTTACATATATATTATAATATATTATAATAAATAATATATTCATTAGTCAATTATTTTAATATATTTATGTTTATATTTAAAAATATATTTATTATTAATACTAATATAAATTATCACAAGTTATTATTAATATTATTAATTAATAATTATGGATATTAAATTTTACTAAGTCTTTATGGAAGGTAATTAATATATAATAAAAATGTAAAAAAAAAAAAGTCCATTTAAAAACTTTTTATTATTATTTATGATATGTATTATATAATATTTATATATTTATATTTATGTATATTGTTTTTATTATCATAATATTATTAATAAAGTAAATGAATAATAATTATTTAATGAAGAATTTTTTTAAAATAAATGAATAAAAGAAACATATTAATTTTTTTTTTTACATTCTAATAAATTTCATAATAATTAAACTTTTTAACTAATTTAATTAATTTCTTTTGTTGGCATATTTTTAAAATTTATAAATAAAGACAATTTTCTTCAACATTAAATATATTTCTTTTTTTAAAAAATTGCAAATTTTAAATCTTTTTAAATTTCACTTATTTTATTATTTACTAATATATATAAAATTAAATGAAAAGATTTATAAACATAAGAGGATACATAATAAAAATATTAAAAATTAAATATTAAGAGTAAAAAAAAAAAAAGAATAACTGTTAAGAAACAGTTTTATTTTTAATATAATACTTTTTTATAGAAAGTTTAAAATATATAGATTACTCTAAATAAAGCATAAAACAACAGCAATAATAATAAATATAATAAACTATTAACTATTTTTTTTTATTTAAATCGTTTTTATAATCAAAATAGCTTGAAGAAATGTTGAATTTTAATTTGAAAAATATTAAATAATAGTAAATTAAACATTTTTTAAAACTAGTATTGTAATTATTCTTCAAAAGAATAAATTAATAAGAAAAAGTATTTACATAATTTAAGTAGCTCAATATATAAAGAAAAAGATTTTCATATAATTTATTTTTTACATATATAAAAAGAAACAAATATTACATAAAAAAAATACAAAATAAAATAAAAGATAAATAAATAAAACAAAAACAAAAGACAAATAAATAAAATATATAAAATAAATAAAATAAAATAATAAAAATAAACAAGAAAATAAAAACAATAATTAAACAAATAAAATAAAACTTAATATATAAAATACTATTAAAAAGAAATAAAATAAGAAAAATAATTTTAACGTTTAAAAAGATATATAAAAGAAGGGTGGAAGAAAATATAAATTAAGAATAGTGTTTAGGTTGTGATTTTTTTTTTTATTTTTTTTTTTACTATTTTTTAATTTTTTTTTTTTAAAAAAAAAATTAAATATTTATAATATATATATTATTTTACTATATATCTCTTTTATTCCTTTTTTTTTTAAATAATTTATTTTATTAATTAATATTTTAATAATATTTTAAACTATTTTTCATTTATCACATTACTATTTTTTCACTTTTATAATATTATATGTCAAATATTATTAACTAATATAATTTATTACTTAACTTTTTAATTAGTATTAAAGTATAATAGATAACTTATAATGTAGTACATATATTTTTCATATTTCAAATATTAAAATATATCATTAAAATAGTTAATAATATTAATATACTATTTAAATATTAAACGAAACAAACAATTTTCAATTAAAATTAAGAGATTATATTTAAATCTATATAATATATATATTCAAAAAAAAAAAAAAAATAAATAAAATAAAATAAAAATAAAAAAGAGAATAATAAATATTATTATTATTGAAACTTCACCCATCAAGAAAGGAAATATAATAATAATAATAATAATAATAATAATATTAAATAATTAATTTAATATTTCATTTAATTCATAAAATAAAATAAAATAAAATAAAAATATATATATATATATATTTTTAAAAATTATTAGTTAAATAATTAAAAATTAAATTATTTAAAGATCATTATTTATAATAATAATAAATTAATATAAAGATATTTAATAATAAAGTAATATAAATTATTATTTATAAAAACTGATATTAAATTTAAATTCAATTCCAAAAAAAAAATAAAAAATAAAAAATAAAAAATGGATGTTGATACAAATTGGTGTTTATATTGTGGAAAGAAAACAGAGGTATAATATTGAAATATAATATATAACATTTAATAATTTAATAATATAGCTACATTATAATAAATATAATAAATATATTAATTTTCTAATATATATATATAAATTAAATATTATAGGGAAATGTTTATTGCTCAAAGTATTGTCATAACTTGGATAAGAATAAAAAGCAAAGATTTTCTAATGAATTTAATTTAAAGCCAAAAATCCAAAAAGTTTATTCGGATGTAATACCTCCAAGTTATAACCATAATACCCAATATTCATTAAAATTTAAAAATAGGATTAATTCATATAATTCTGCCTTCTCAAAAAAGAATTATTCTTCATTGAATCAATATAATCCATATTGGATGATATTGAATGGAACAAATAGTACTGTTTCAGAAAATAACAGTGAAACTATGAGTATCAATTCTTTATCATCAATTAATAAAGAAAGTATTGTTTCTGGAGGAAATAATAATAATAATAATAATAGTAATAATAATAATAATAATAATAATAATAATAATAATAATAATAATAATAATAATAATAATAATAATAATAATAATAATAATAATAATAATAATAATAATAATAATAATAATAATAATAATAAACAATCAACTCTAATTTATAGTAACTTAGATAATAATTTAACTAATGATTATAATGCAAATAATAAAATGAAAACTATTTTTTCATTATTTCATAAAAACAACCAGAAAGAAAATGAAAAATATGACATTACTATAAATAAAGTTGAAAATGAAACAACTGCTACCATTACTAATCCTTTAAATAAAAGTAATAATGGATTTTTAAAACGTAATGAATCAATAATAAATTTAGCTAATGTCTATTTTAATAATAATAGGAAAAAATCCATGAATAGTTTCAGTAGTAGTAGTAGTAGTATATACAGTAGTAATTATAATCGTAATAATAATAGTGAGGGTAATGGTTATAATAAAGTTATCATAATCAATTCGTCATCAAATAATCAACATATAAAGAATAAAGAAATTATTAAAACAAATAGTAGTAAAGAATCAAGTTTTGGAAATTTATCAAAAAGTTTAAATGGTTCGTCTTTGATAGATACAAGTATGACTCAATTATCTTCTGTAACCGAGGTATCATCAATAACTATTAATTCAGAAATTGTAACGCCATATATGATTTCTGATAATCAAATAAATAATTCAGATGAAGACAAATTAAATATAAATATTAATTCAAAACATACTAAAAATGAAAGTTCAGACAAAGAGAATAATGTCAAATTAAGATTTAAAAGCTTATATCTTAGTAGAAGAATATCACATAAGATTCCAGCAAAAAATATTGAATGTTTGAATAATTATAGGAGACAATTTAGAAGAAGTAATGATTACAGTTATTATACTTCAAGTGATGAATATCCAGCAACTCTTTACACTTTCAGACAAATTCATGCACGTTTTCCAAAACAATATAGAAGATTTCCTGTAGAAAGTCATAAAATACCAAAATTTAAAGATAATTGTAGTATAAATAAACATTTTAAAGATACTAATTATAAGATGAGAAGAATCCATCATAAAAAGAATGCAAGTAAATCAGATTATGTTTTCACTTTAGAATGTCTTAATACAATTATTACAGATGAAAATACAATAAAATCAGTAAAAAAGTCAAGTGAATTAGTAAAAAGCTTTAAAAATAAAATTGTAGGATCTAATTTTGCCAATGAAAAGGTGAATAAAAGTTTGAAGGAAAATAAGGAAGGAAAAAATTCATTCAATAATGATTATTATGATTTCCCTAAAGAAGGGACAAATCAATTTATTACTAATAATGAAACTAATTTTAAATATGAGAGAGACTTTATTAATGGCAATATAAAAAATACATGTTATTCCTTTGGAGGAAATGATATGAATTATGAGAGTCCTCAACATTTTTCTAATAATATAGATTTCATTGATCTTGAGAAGCAAAAACAAGATTTACAACAACAACTTATTCAACAAATTCAACAACAAAGTCGATATTACCAAGAAAATAAGTTTGATTATAGTTATAGTTGTACAACCCTTAGTAGTTATACTGGAGATAATTATTCTACAGATAGTGATGATGAATATAGCATTCCAGATTTGACAAAAAATTATTATGAAACTGTAATTGTTTCTTCTAATCCAATGTCTTCTTTTACCTCACTATCTTTTAAGAAGCATAAGGATAATTCTGTATCTATTACAGCTTCATATTCTTCTGTTAACAATAATGATATTGAAAAATTAAAATCATTGTGTAATAATATTAATTCAACACTTGAACAAATTAAAGTAATTAACAATATAGAATCTACATCTAATACACCAAAGTTTAATATAAAAGAAGAAAGTGAAAAGTTAAATTCTATAGAACATTGCCATTCACTTATTGTAAAAAAGGAAGAAGTTCCTCCTTTTTATAAAAACAATACTTTAACTGAAAATACAACTGGAATTCATAATACAAGTTTTAAGCTTTATGATAGTGATGCCACTGAAAGTATTACATCTTCATCTACAATTTCTACTGATAGTATTAAAGATACAAATTATATTAATTCTTTATCAAACTATATATATTATAAAGAGCCACTCCAGAAACCATTTTATAATTTAATAGATTATTCTTAATTACATATAAATATATTTATTTATTATTGAAATTAATAGATAATTTAATATTAATAGATGTAAATAAAAAGAGATATTTTTTTTTTTTATTATTAAAATAAAAAAAAAAATCTTTCTTTATATATAAAAAGTTAAATATCAATTAAAATGATATTTTTTTTTTTTAAGAATTATCTATTTTTTTATTTATTTCAAAATAATTATATATATGAAACTAAGAATAATTCTAAAAAATATAAAATATGTTAAAATACTTTTTTTTAATCTCGTTATATTATTCCTTTATATTTATTTGAAAGTAGTATTTAATTTTCTTTTAGTGGTTTAAAAGAATGTATTATATAAATATATATGGGAAATTATAAAAATAATAACAAAACAAAAACAAAAACAAAAAAAAAAAAACAAAAAAAAAAACAAAAAAACAAAAAAACAAAAAAAAACAAAACAAAAACAAAAACAAACAAAAAAAAATCAAAAAAAAAAATCAAAACTAAAAAATAAAAAACAAAACAAAAAACAAAAAACAAAAAACAAAAAAAAAAATACTAATAATAATAAAACAAAATATCAAAACCAAAACAAACATAAAAAAAAAACACTATCTATTCTATATAATTTATATTCAAATAATCGAAATAATTACATTTTTATCATTATTAAATATCTTCAATTTTACATTTAATTTATATATATAAATATTTAAAGTAAAAAAATAATTAAATATACAAACAAACAAAAAATAAAAATAAAAGGAAAAAAGAACATAATTATTTATTTATTTCATCATTATATTTTTGTATGTATTATTGATAATACATACATTTATGTAAGTTATTTATGAGATGAAATTAAAAAAAATTACAGATTCATATTATATATTTATCATAAATTTATACCCTTAAAAAAAAATTATTAAAAAAAATCATATAAAAACAAATATATAAAGTAATTTTTGATAAATCTTTATATAATTGTTTTAAATAATAAAACAAAAAACAAGCCAACCATTAATAACAAAACAAAAACTAAAACTAAAACAAAGAAGAACAAAAAAATAAAAAACGAACCTCATTAGAAAATAATTAATATGACTTTTTTTTTTTATTTAATATTAATATTAATAAAGATATAATTATTAAATAAAAAATTTGTTATTTATAACAATAATAAACCAAAGAAAATAAATAATTATAATTAATATTGAAAATAAATAAATAAATAAATTATTTCAAAGTATTAAAAAATAAAATTACAGATTATGTATTTTACTTTTTTTTTTTTTTTTTTTTTTTTTTAATTATTCATTATTATTCTTTATTAATATATATATATATATATATATATATTTGCTTTTTTTATTTCATATGTTTGTTTATTTATTTTGAAATCATTAATTCATAAATTTGATTTTTATTTATCTTATTATTTCATCTTTTTTTTTATATTCTCTCTTATTATCGTTCTGAATTTTATTAATATAATTATTATAGAATGATTTTTTATATTATATATTTTACCATATATAAAAATCTTACAAAAAAAAAAAAAAAAATATATATATATATATATATATATATATATTTTGTTATAGTTGTTACTCTTTATGTTTAATTCTATCTTAAATATGATCGATTTTTTATTATAATAAATAATGATCGATCTTTTTGTTTATAATATATATTATAAATATATATTATATTATAAAATGATTAATTATGTTTTTTTTTTTTTTTTTTTTCTCGAAAAAAATAATAAATGGTCAACAATATTTAATAATAAATAAATAAATAAATAAATAAATAAATAAATAAATAAATAAATAAAAAGAGTAATAAATTTTTTATAATTATATTTTTTGTTTATTATGATTATTATCTTTTTTTTTTTATTTTATTTATTTTTTTATATTATTTTAAATTTTAAATGATAGATAAATATTTATTTATATTTTATATTATATATATTTTATATTATTATTTTTTGAATAAATAATTTGATATTTTAGTTTATATAATAATATATATTATATATATCATATTATCATATTATTAATTATTTATATATATATATATAATTTATTTTACTTTTATATATATATTTTTTTTCTTCTACTTTAAACAATCTATATTATTTCTCTTTAAACTTTATAGAGTTCCTTTTCCTATTATTATTATTATTATTATTATTATTACTATTATTATTATTATTATTATTATTATTAATTGTTTGCTTTTTTTTATTTATCTTATTTGATTTTACTTTTTTATTTTTAATTTTGTATATATTTTTTTTTTTTTGTTAAATTAAAATAATTAAATATATGTAATATATATAATTAAAAAAATTTTTTAAAAAATATTAACAAGGAGATAAAAAAAAATTATATTAAATAATTCATATAATGATTAATATGAATTTTTAAGCTTTTTTCTTATTTATTGTTGTTTGCATTCTGGAGTTTGAGTATTTGGTTCATTTAAGGCCTAAATGAATAAAAATTTTTTTAAATTTTATTTATACAAATAATATTAAGTTAATTAATAAATAAATTTATAATAATAACAATATCATTTTATCATTTATATATATACCTTGGCGTTATCGGCATCATCATCGTCATCATCATCATCTTCATCATCTTCATCGTCATAACCATCGTATTCATCAGAATCGAAATCAGCTTCTTCAAACTCTAAAGCTTTACCAGTGAACCAATCAACAGCGTATGGAATAATTTTGTCCTTTATTATTTCACCAACTTCGTAATCGGCTTCTAATTTGTTATCTAATTCTTGCATCTATTTTAATTTACAATTTATAATTTATAATTTAATTATATATATAATTTTTAATTAAACTCATTAATATTGATAAATAATAAACAATAAATAATATTTAAAATAAAAATATTCATTTAACATTTATATATTTATATATTTAATTTGCTATATTTATTAAAAACATTTATTTACTTCATCTTCATCCATTTCAAGAGCTTCGTCATCTGGAATAACTGGTGGGTTGAAGAAAGAGAAGAATGTTTCAGCTGGAATAGTTCTCTTAATAATACGAGTTTGATTGGTACCCTTTCTTCTTTGTTTTTTAGTTTCAACAGTAACAGTTAAATTCTTGCCTTCATTCCAGTGAATATCACAACTATTTATTTATTTATTTTTAAATAATCAATAATAATTGTATTATATATATTTATAAATAATCATTTAAACAAATAAATTAATAAATTTTTATTAATATACATTTTCAATAAGTAAAATAATTATGTATATGATATATCATAATATAAAAAGAATTACCCTTCAGCTTTTCCATCAATAATATTTCCGTAATCGCCAGTGTTTTCTAATCTGTAAACTTTAGTAAGAACAGTATCTGGGAAGTAATCGTTTTTATCGAAGAAGAAAGATAATTTGAAACCCTATTTATTTAAAAAAAAAAAAAAAAGATACAAGTACATGTATAAATCATTAATATTAATTTTAATTATTATACTTACATATGTTTATTATAAAATATAAAATATATATTTATAATTCATAATTCATAACTTACTTCAGAATCATCTAAGTAACTTAACTGAATATCAGTTAAAGCCTTTAATGGTTCTTCATCTCTTTCAGTAATTAATTCAGAAATAGTTGGGTTAGTCTTTAAACAAGTTAACCAGAATTCTGGAATACCACTAACTGGATCAGCAGATGGTTTTTCTTCTTTTTTTTCTTCAGTCTTTTCATCTAAATCCTAATGATGTTATTTAATAATAGTCATAATTAGTTAATTATTAAATATTAAATTAAAATTATTTTATTTTATTCTATTTTCGGTCTAGTTTATTATTATATATGTATTATTGGTTTATTTTTTTTTTATTAAAATGATAAATATTATAAAAATTACTTCATCCATATCACTGTCTTCTCTTTCACATTCAGCGTCAGTTGGTTCAACTTTACCATTAACAATAGAAGAACGCTATAATAAAAAAAAGTTAATAAATTTTTAAAATGAATAAATGAATAAATATAAAAAACATTATTTATAATTAATATATTATAATATATGTTAATATTATTTCAGTATAAAATATATATATAAAAATAACTATAAAAATAATTACTTTGTCGAATAATGGTTGATAGAGTTTTAAGTATTTCTTTTCTAATTCAGCTAATTCAGCTCTGTATTCTTTTTCGTATTTTAATTGTTCAGACTAAAATAATTAAAAAATTAATAAAAAATTTTATGAACAAAATTTATTTAAAAATATATATATATTAAGAAAAAAAATATATAAATAACTTACTTGAATATTCTTTAAAGCCTTAATTCTTCTTTTTACTATATATGAGTAATATTTAAATATATAAAAAATATTTATTTATTAATTTATTTATTTATTTATTTATTTATTTATTTATTTATTTATATGCTATTTTTAACTTCAATATTAAAATATATAATATTTTTAATTATATTATTTTACCTTCAGCTGGTAAAGATTCAATGTAACCTGATGGTCTGCCAACTAAACTACCTAAACGACCTTGAATGGCATTAAGAAGAGCTGGATTACTGGCAAAAATATTTTCTAAAAAAAATTTAAATTAATATCAATAAAAAGGTAATTTTTTAATATATTTATTTTATGCCCGATATTTTATATATATATATTAAAATATATATATATTTAACTAAAATAATATTTTAAATTTCATTTTCAATATTAGATTTACTTTTATTATTATTTTCATTTTTATTATTTAAAAATATTTAATTATTTATTTGTTGTTTGTTCATCATATCATCATTTTGATTTTTTTATAAATATATTTAAATTTTAAATTTATATTTATTTAAATTTAAATATTTATTTGCTAAATATATATAGCTTTCAATCCATTAAAGAATTAATATTGAATCATTGTAATTTTATCTTATTTATATAGGAGATATGATTTTTTTAATGGTTGAATAATTATACCAATAAAGCAATTTAATTTAAAATTATATTAAACTGAACATAATTTATAAATTTTATCGATAATTTTTTTTTTTTATTTATAATAAATAAAATATATTGAAATTTATCTATATTAATATTTGAATATTATTAGAGCTTTAATCATCTATTTATTTATAAACTTCTGTATAAATATACAGATACAAAATGATTATTTGTCCTCTAATCCTTTTTCTTTCTTTCTTTCTTTTCTTTTCTTTTCTTTTTTTTTTCATTTAATTCTTATCTTTATTATTATTTATTTTTGTTTATTTAAACTCCTGCATTTCTGTATAAATTTGATCCACACTTTTTATTTATTATAATCTTTATTTGTATACTTTTAGATTCATTCCTTTATTTTTTGTATTGTTAACAATATTTTACCTGTAGTATTGTTATTTTCCATTGTAATTTATCCAAAAAATATAATAAAAGTATAAAATATATATATTTTAATTTTTATTAATTATTCAATATATTAAGATTTTAATATTAAATAATGGAATCGCAGAAGAAAAAAAAAAAGTGTAAAGAAAAAAAAATATTTATAGATTAAATTACTGCCAAAGTATAATAAATTGTAATAATAATATAAAAAAAAACTAATTAAATTATTTACCTAATTTAACTAAATAATATATAAATAATTAAATTATTGTTTGTATATATATCTACAATATATTACATTGTATTCAATTATATAAATATAATAAATATTAATATATAAATGTAATATTGTAATAATAATCAAAAAAAAAAAAAAATTCCCAAAAAGTTTAGATTTTACTACAAAAATATATTATTGATATATTCAATTTATATTCAATTTATTTATACGTAATTAGTTTTAGTGTTGTATAAACTTATAATTATTTATTTTTATTAAAATAAATAAAATATATAATATTATTATGATTTTAGGACTTTTTTATCTTTATTATATTTTTATGTAATTATCTAATATAATTAATTATAAAAATATATATAATAAATTAATAATGCATTAATCTTTTTTTATTATTCCATACTTACTCATTTAGTTTTTATTTATTATACATTCATTCATCAATTTTTTAATCAAGTCTTCTAAAAATTAAAATGATTGGTTAAAATGATTCCAACACAATAATTATTTTATTTCTATGTTTTGTGTTTGAAGTTTATAATTGAAAATATGTTTTTTTTTGAAAATTTTATTTAATAAAATTTATATAAAGTATTATTTAATAAATAAATAAATAAATAATATAATATAATATAATATAATATAATGTAATATAATATAATATGAAAATAATATTATATAAATAAGTAATAACTAAAAAATAAATAAAATAAATAAATAAATAATATATAACTAAATAAATATTTTAGTTATATATTATATATATTAGAAATGATATTTTAATATATGACAATTAATAATAAATGTTTTAAAATTATATACACCAATAATGAAAAAAACAAAATCAAAAGCCAATATTTCTAATTCTATAATAATTCTAATTAATATTAATTAATAAATTTTTAATGTGGATGATATTAAATTATATATATATATATATTTTTTCTCTGTAAAAATTTAATAATAGATTTTATTTAAACGAAAAAATGGTATATAATACATAATTCATAAGAGAATATTATTATTAAATAATATGAATTTCTAGTTTTGTTATTCTAAAATGATATAGTATAAATTAATTGGAAGATATTATTAAATAAAGTAATCACTATTCTTACAGTGATTTGAATAATAAAAAATGCGAAAAATCTTTTTCAATTTGACCTTCCTTCATATATAATTATTTTAACTAAACTGATGCATTGGTTAAATTAATAAATAATATTATAGCAAATATAATATCTCCAATGATAAATATTAATCCAATAGCACTTAAAATAATATCAAATAACAGTCTTATATATAATATAAAATAATATAAAGATAATTTATTATTAAAATATTAGAAGAATAATGTTATTATAATGTCAAATAAAAAAATAATAATATTTCATTATATATTTATAATATAATAACAATAAGAATAAAAATTATGAAAGAAAAAACGAAATTTAAATAAATAAAATATTTACACATAAGTTTGCCATATCATATAATATATATAGCCAAAAGTTGAAATAAATGAAAGTCCTAAAGAAACACCCGTCGGTAATCTTTCTTCAGTTTTATTTCCTTGAGAACCAAGATAAATTCGTATTGATTCTAATATACTAAAGGGTATTAAACCACATAATTCTAAATATAAAGCACCATTTGGAAATGGATATTTAACACCTTTAATAAGTATAAAAAATGATATAAATTACAAAAAAAAATTATATATAAATATTAATATATATTTAAAGTAACAAAAAATTTAATAATAATGAATATATTTTTTTAAATTTAAAATTTTATTAATATATAATATAAGGATATTTAAACATTATGATTATATTTATATAATGATTGTTACCTTTATATATTAATAATACTAATGTCCCTAGTAAAAATAAATAATAATATAATCTATTGAAATATAGTAATATTTCAAATGGAAGTGATGATAACTATACAAGATAAATGATAAACACACACATAATATATATATATATTATAATAATATTATTATTAATACAAAAAAAATCAAAATAATTATATGTATTATTATGCTCAAATAATACTACTTTATATATAATTTATTTATTTGTAATATTCTTAAGTATTTATTATTTTTAGTTGAACTTTCATTTATTATTTTCTTACTGAATATTTATTTATTTATTTATTTATTTATTTATTTATTTATTTATTTATTTATTTATTTATTTATTTATATCTTTTATTTTATTTTTTATTTTTGTTTTATTTTTATTTTTATTTTTATTTTTATTTTTATTTTTATTTTTTTGAATTCTTTCGATTATTTTTATTCATATAATGATAAAATAATCGCATATTGGAAAGATATTTTTATACATATCAGACATATATATTATCTTTATCAAATATTTGTCATACTAAAAGTTTTAATTATTACAATGTTCAACTTCAACTTGAAAATTCTAATATTCTCTTTTACATCATAATATTTTATTATTTTTCCACTTATTACAATTAATACATCAACAAAAAAAAATCCATCCTGATATACATATATTTCTTTTTCTTTTAATTTTTTTTTTATTCCTTTCTTATTATTTAATTTATTTATAATTAAAAAATATAGCTATTTTACATACAATTTTTTGACCGCCTATATTAAAAAGAAAAAAATAAAAATTATATATGTATTAATAATTAATAATGTATTAGGAAAAGAAATTATATGTAAAAAGGATTTTAGTAAACCTTTTGTTTGTATAGTCATATCTTTTTTATGAATAAAAAATATTAATTTATATTATAAGGTTTTCTTAATTAAAGTATTTCTATGAAGTCCAGAATTTTATATATGTTATGTTTAAAATATTAGTTTATATGTATGTCTTTATAATTGTTATGTCTTTATGAAAGTGAAAAATGTTATATTTAAAGTATTTGATATATTATAAATATATTTAGAATTTATTTTGTAATAAAAAAATAAAAAAGAAAAAAAAAAAAAAACTTATCAACATAATTTAAAGCTTTTAAAATAAAAAAAAGTATTAAATATATTCTCTTAAATAAAATGAATTACTCTTTTTTTTTATATTTATATATTTTAATTTATATTTAAATTCAGATATTAAAATAAATTAATTTAATTAACTATAATTGTTTATTAGATTATAAATTTATTAATAAAGTTTATTATTAATTCTAAGGTCATTATAAAAATAATATTAAATATTATAAAAAACACTTTTACTGCTACAATTACATTTAGTAATTAATATTTCTATATAATAAGAATTAAAAATTAAATATTAAATATATAATTAAATATATATTATTTATCAATAACTGAATAAAATCAAATGTTATTTAAACTTGTTTATATATAATATTTTATAATACTAAATTGTTAAATTTTATCTAAATAGTAAAATAATAATAATTATAAAAACAACCTTAATCATAAAAATTTTATTGGTTAAAATTCAAATGTTTTATTTTTTTTTTAAAAAAAAAAAAAAAACTTTTTTATATTTATTATATTTTAATAATTTTGTACATTGAATTGCTATTCTTCAATTAGCATTGTAAAAAAGTATGAAAATAAAATAATCAATAAATTTAAAATATTATAATATTTTAATTATATTTTTTCTTTCATTCTTTTTACTTTTATTAATAATATATTATTTTATATATTTATGTATTATATTTTTGTGATATATTTTATAATATATTATATAAAAAATAGAAATTGAGATTTCATTTTTTTTGAAAATTATAGAATAAAAGAATTATAAATACTTAAATATTAATTAAAAAGAATAATTATATAAACATAAATGGCAAATCCAGAAGGTATTTGATAAAAATTAATTTATAAATTTTTTAATTTATTGTAATTTATAAAATTTTAATTATATTTATTTTTTTTACATAAATTATATTAATTAACATCATTGACTTATATACAAAAGCATCATCAAACGATACTAACATGGATATAAAAGAAGATATTAAGAAGGAAAATGGAGATGATCCAATGGCCTTTCATAAAGAAAATGGTTTAACACCAGATATTGAAGTAATAATTTCTGAAAATTAAAGAAAATATAATTAAAATAATTACAATTAAACAAATAAATTTAATAATAACAACAAATGGAATTTTAAAAAAATTATAAAAACTTTAATATATATATAATTATTAATTATTATATATCATTATTCATTCATTTAATAAATATTTTTTTTAAAGAATACTATTAAAACTGAAAAAGACAATTTTGAAAATGACCCTTCTGAATACGAACAATTATGTAATTTACCTGCAAGAGCATACTTAGATCAAACAGTTGTACCAGTATTACTTGAAGGACTTAAAGAATTAGTTAAAGAAAGGTATTTTTAATAATTATTAAAATTTTTAGATTTATTTATATATATTAAATAAATTATAAATTATACAAATTCATATTAAAACATAATTTTATCATATCTTTTTTTATTTTTAAATATATCATAATTATTTTATTATTATTATTTATAATTATTTTATATAATTAAATATATAAGACCACCAAATCCATATGAATACTTGGCTGCTTTTATTTTGAAAAATGGAAAACAACTTCAACAAAATTAAAAATAAATAATAATTATAATAATATTTTATCAATTCATTCATTCATACATATTTATAAAAAGAACCAAAAAGATAAACTTTTTTTTTCATAATTTTTATTGTAATAAATTTTAATCATACTGTAATAGTCATTAATACTATTATGATTATTATTATTATTTTAATTTGTTATATATTGTAACTATTTATTTTTATTTTTATTTTTTTTTTCATTCTATTATAATGAAAAAAAAAAAAAAAAAATCATTTTTTAAATATTTCCATAGATTTATAGATCTTTACATTTTACATATTTATAATATTAATAAAAAAAAATAAAAATAAAAAAGTTTTTAATAACTTCTAGTTTCATATGAATTTTTTTATAATTATACAAAGAAGAAATAAATATTTTTTTTCCCAAAAAAAAGATTAATGTTTATCATTTCTTAATAAGAACAAAAAACAAATAACCAATTTATATTAGATATAAAACAAATTTTGCATGTATAAACTTTATTAAAAAAATACATATATATATTATATTTATAAATTTATAAAATTTTTTGTCTAATATTTAATTAGGTGTTTTATTACTCTAGTAATATTTTTTAAAAAAAGGCAACTTAAATCATTAATTAACCTAATATAATAATTTTTATCTAATTTTAGAAATATGAAGAATTAATAATAATAATAAAATAGTTTAATATTAATATTAATATTATTATTATTATTATTATTATTATTACTTTGTATGATATAATATTTCATTAATAATTATTATTACAATGAATACTAATCTACTATCATAAATATTTTTTTTCTTTCTTTATCTCTTTTTTTTTTTTTTTTTTTAATTATTTATTTATTTAATTATTTATTTTATTTCATATTTTATTTTTCATATTTATTATTAAATGTTATATGGCATCAGCAACAGTCATGAATTATTGATGAATATATATTAAAAAAAAAAAAAAAAGAGATAATAAAAAAGAATGTTTTAATAAATTTATAAATATATAATAAATAATATTAAATATATATATATATATATATATATATATATTATCATTATTGCATTTTTTTTTTAAAACTATATTGATTACATCATTGAATCTATAATTCATAATGAAAGAATGATGATGATGTTTTTGACATATAATCATTCTAATATATAAAATAAAATATTGATGTGATATGATAAGGTGTAATGTAATTTCATTATATTATTAACAGTTTCATTTAATATCTATAAAAAATATAATTCCTTATTCTTTATTTCCTTGATTTTATTTATTTAATTATTTATTTATTAATTTATTTTATAAAAACCTTTTTTTTTCCTTTTCCTTTTGCTTTTCTTTTTTATTTTTTTATAATTTTATATTTTTTTATTAATTTCTTTTTAATATAATTAACTTAATTTCTTTTTTCTTTTATAATTATAATTATTAATAATAATTATTTCTCACTATATAAATTTAATTCCAATCACGATAGTATCTATTACGATTATCCATTCTTTTTTTATGTCTACTTTTTTCTTCTTGTTCTTCATAATTTAATACTAATTTCTTAAGTTTCATTTGTTCTTTTCTTTCAATTTCACGTTGATTACGAGCAGATACAGCAAATAAACAATCATTTGGTACTGATAAAGATTTAGCTTGCTGTTTATTTCCTTTTTTAGTTAATAATACAAATTCAACATTATTCTTTTCTTCCTCAGAATCATCATCTTGACTATCACTATTATTATCTCTTAAATCCTTTTTAATACCCATTGGAATTGGAATATCAAATTGTTGAATTTTTCTTTCATTCTTACGTGAATCAAGACTTTCTTGCATAATTTGATGGAATTCTCTTTTATATTCTTCTTCCTCTTCTTCAGTAGGTTTAAAGTCATCTTGATTATAAACGATAACATCTTCATCATCACCATCAACTAAGTTTTCATCATTTTCTTCATCATTATTTTCATTATCTTCATCATCATCTTCTTCTTCTCTATCAATAACATTTTCATCATTATTATCATCATCATCATTTTCATCATCATCATCATCGTCGTCATCATCATCATTATCATTATCATTATCATTATCAGCATCAGCATCTTCATTATTATTTTCATGTGTTGTACCATCATAAATTACTTTTGGTTCATTTCTCTTTCTATCTTCTAAAATTAATCTATCTAATTCAATACAAGCTTCTTCATAAGAATTAAATAACTTCTTATTTGGTTGGAAAACCTAAAAAATTAAATTATAATAACAATATATATATTTATATATCCATATTAAATAAGTATTATAATAAAAAAAAAAAAAAATAAATAAATAAATAAATAAATAATAAAAAAAATAAATCAATTATATATGGTTTATAATAATATCATTATATATATGTAATTAAATAAATAAAAGGCTTTACTTCAAATATATCCTGAATTAAAAATATGATATCAGTTGGTGGTTGGAATTTTGTTTTAATATAAACTTGGAAAAGAACTAAGAAAATATTTAATCTACTGTCTTCCTTAAGACATAGACCACAAGTATCTAATAATGTACAAATTAATCTAATACGGAAATAATCATGTGGAGCATCGAGTGGACATAATTCATCAGGTCTTGGTTTACCTTGATCTAATAATATTTATAAATTAATCATATTAAAATATATAAATATTATTAAAATTATTAAAATGAACATTAAAAAAAAAATAATTTAAAATATAAATATTTTTACCATGACCAAAGGAAACAAGTGTATATAAAATATCAAAAATAGTATCGGTTTCAATCATGTGATAAATCCAAAGTTCTCCTAAAAATTTGATCATAGCTAATCTTCTTTGATTATGTTTATAATTATTTTGCTTTTTATAAAAATTTAAATATTAAATATCAATTAATATATTTATACATTAATAAAATATTTAATATAATATAATAATATAATATATTAAATAATATAATATAATATAATATAATATAATACAAAAGAATAATAATATTTACTTCTAAACCAATTCTAATATCTTCTATTGTATTATCTACAACTGCAACACCAAAATCTGGATGATAATGTGATAATTCAACTACAAGATAACTCATAAGATGTATATTAATGTATTTTAATTTCCAAATTTTAAAGAAAACCTTATAAATTACACGAAGAACTTCTGGATCGTCCCAATTTAATTTCCTAAATTGTTTAGAAATACGATCAACTGTATACTTTCCAAGATCAACATAAATCATTTTTCTAATATATAACTCAATAGGTGATCTTTGTTTAACTGGTTTAATAATTTTTTCTGGTGGATTGCATTGATAATAAGCATTTTCAATTAAAAGAACTTGACGATTGTCAAGATGTTGAACAGTCTTTTTTCTCATCATAATTTCAAGCATATTACCTAAACGTGTTTTAGTTTCAGGAATACGATAAAGGAATCTTCCACAAGTTTCTAATAAACTACAAAGAATATCAATATTAAAGCCATTAAAATTAGTTAACAAAACTTGAATACAATGGAAAACAACGTGTAAAGGAGTAACTCTGAATTTAGTTAATTCACCTTTTAAAATAAAATAAAATAAAATAAAATAAAATAAAATGATTATAATAAATAATATAAATAATATATAATATAATTTATTGTTATTAAATTAATTGATGATAATTATTATTATTATTATTATTATTATTATTATTATTATTATTAATTATTATTATTATTATTATTATAATTATTATTATTATTATTATTATTATTATTATTATTATTATTATAATTATTATTATTATTATTATTATTATAATTATTATTATTATTATAATTATTATTATTATTATTATAATAATTATTATTATTATTATTATTATAAATATAGATATAAAATATTTACCAATGAATCTAATATTTTTAATTTTTTCTTCATGGAACATTTGATCACCTTTTTTTTGTAATCTATGGAATTCGGCTTCAAGTTCATTAATCATTGATGTACCAATTTCTGGAAAACATTTATTTAAAGTAGAAACTAAACGTGAATAATATGGTAATAAATCTAATCTTTGACGAGGAACACCTACTAAAGTCTTAATTAATTTTTTCATAGAACTTTTATTATTCACGAAACAAAAATCGACAGCAATTTGATCAATTGCATCACGATTTAACGCAAATGGAAGGCGTTCTAATATAGATTCAAGAGCTAATGGATTAATTGTACGTTTATCTTCTACAATTGTTGATTCATCTTCTGGTTCAACTTCAACAATTTCTTCATTCTTTTCCATTTTTTCATTTTTTTCCTTTAAAAGTTTTTCTAATTCTGGTTCAGAAATACCAAAATAAGAATTTTGATCAAGATTTTCATTTGATGATTTTTCTGAATCTTTATTATCATCTTTATCTGATTTTTTATCTTTTTTAGATTTTAATAAAGAACTTGGTATCATAAGTTTTAAATCAATTGTTTGTTCATAGAATATTTTAGAATCTTCATCCTCCCAAATATCACTTTGGAATGAATCCTGTTCAAATTATTATCATCATTATCATTAATGTTTGATTTGATTTTTTATGTTGTTATTATTTTATTAGTTATTATTATTATAAAAATTATTTATAATACAAATAATTTATATAATTATTTATTAATTATTAACCCAATATATTATAATAATAAAATTATAATAATAATAATAATAATAAAGAAGAAGAGATAAAGATAAAGAAAAAGAAAAAGAAAAAAGAAAAAAGCAAAGAAGAAAATATGTAAATAAATAAATAAATTAGTTTCAATTTAAAAAATTCTAAAATTAATAATTTCTAATCCTATCATACCAATTTTTTATCTTTTAAGCTAATCTTAAATGAAACGCCTAAATCATCATCTTCTTCATCCTTAAATTCTGGAATCTTTCTATTAGAATATTTAAATAATACTTTAGCATTTTCATAATAAGTTTCAAAAATCTTTTGATTTTTTTGATACTTTTCTTTTCTTTCTTCATTAATTTTACCATGAGCAATATTATTTTCATGATTTGATTTTTCCATTTTTTTTAAATTCTTTACAAAAAAAAAATATTAATAATCATTATAAAATATAAATAAATAATATAAATTGTAATAAATATTATATCAATAAAAGAAAATGTAAGACAATAATATTTTTAAAAATTTTTATATAATAATAAATAGAAAAATTTTTTTTTCCTTTGATATATATTTTACCTCAAATGCTTTTTTCAATTGAGTTGCAACAGCTTTACAATATTCTAATACATGGTTTCTTAATCTTTCTTTTACTTCATTTGGAACATATATTAACTCTTCCTGTATAACATAAAAAATTAATATTTATTTATGTTATTATTAATATGTTATATATATATATATTTTATTTTATTTTATTTTATTTATATTTTGTTTTCAGTTTGTTTGTTGTTGGTTTTTTAATTTTAATTTTTTATTGAATTTAATGATTATGTTATATATTTTTTTGACATTTTTAAAAAAATTAAATTTAATAAATTAATAAATTTGAAAATTTTTATAAATAAAAATGATAATATATTATTAAATAAAATATATTTACTTCTTCATTATTTTCAAGATCC
The DNA here is from genome assembly GCA_002104895.1 of Anaeromyces robustus. Taxonomy (NCBI): domain Eukaryota; kingdom Fungi; phylum Neocallimastigomycota; class Neocallimastigomycetes; order Neocallimastigales; family Neocallimastigaceae; genus Anaeromyces; species Anaeromyces robustus. The sequence goes on from MCFG01000297.1 coordinate 63,134, forward strand.
TCCTTAATATCATTCTTTTCTTTTATTTCACCTTCTCCTGATTCATCTTCTTTTTCATTATCTTCTTTTGTTTCTTCTTGTTTTTGAGGTATTATTCCTGTCAATTCTCTACCATAATTTGACATAACTATAACTGCTAGTGGAATATTATTATGTATATTTTTATCTATTGATAACTTTTTAAAAATAAAATAAAATGAAAACATAATAATAATAATTGTAATAGTTATAATATAATACATAATAAAATAAAATATGTATACAAAATATAAAAATAATAAATATTAATATATTGAATTAATTTAATATCTAATTATTCAATTTTAATTATTACTATCTTTTAAGTATTTCTTAAAATAATTAAATAAAATAAATATTTTATTATTTTCTTACTAGTTTTTTTAAGACAACAACAGCAAGCATTTCTTTTTCTTTATTTAATGATATATCACGGAATACATTAACAAGATATAATTCTATAAATAAAGGTAAAACAGATTTTTGTCTTGCTAATCTTGAACTATCTACTTTTTCTTTTTGTTCACTTGAAAGATTATTACTTGAATGACTTCCTGGACTTAACTGCTTTAATAAAGCATCTTGAAGTAAAGGTGAAAAATCTGCAAAACGTTGATGAAGTAAAGAACAAATTTCTACAGCAGCAGCTATATCTGATTGATTTTTTAACTTTGCTTCTGCTATAGCAGAAACAACTTCTGCAATATATTTTTCTAACTTCAAAGAACGAATATCTTTCAATAATTCATTTTTCTTTTCACTCGTAAGTGACACTTTAAGTTTTTTAACAAATGAAGTATTTTTCTTAATAGAAGAATCAAGTTTTTCCTTTGATAAATCTATAAAAAAAAATGTTTAATATATTTAAATATGAAAAAACGGTAATAATAATAATTATAATAAAAACAAAAAATTAGTATAAATAAAATATCATTATTATTAGTCAATAAATACCAATTCTTTTTTCCCATGCGGCTTCATTTAAAGCTCTTAATTCTTTCCTTTTAGCATTCATTATTATTATCTACTTAATAATAAAAATATTATAATTATTTAAATTTAATTAGTCAATAGCAAAAGAAAATATAATACATAAAATAATAATAAAATTAAGAAAATATTTCTTATTTAAAATTAAATCCTTTATGATTAACAAAATATTGATTTACAAATATTTATATATATATATATTTAAATACATTAATTTGAAATTAATGAAAACAAAAGCATTCATTTTATAAAAAAACATATTGAATTTAAAGATCAATTGAGTTGTTCAATAAATTTTATTTATTTAAAGAAATTGTTATGTTTCAATACTATCCAATGATTCTATTTGACACCTTATTCCTTTTTATATATTTTATTTGAGATTTATATAATTTAATACTTGTTATATAAACATTAATATGTTATTATTCTCTTCTCTAATAAATAATTTCTATTCTTTTATATTGAATATCAACAATTTATATGTAATTAACTATTCAGTGAGTTTTTATTATTATTATTATTATTATTATGTTTTGTTTTATTTCATTTTATTTTATTTTATTTTTTTATATTTTATTTTATTTTTATCTTTAAAAAAAATTATTTTTGAATGATTTGAATTAATTTTTAAATCAATTGCTTAACTTTTGTGAATATTTCATTCCTTTATAAACTAGATTATAATACTACCAATTGTTTTTTAAATACTTTCAATAACTGAATTTAAATATATTGTTGAAATGAACGAAAAAGAAAAAAAAGTTTCAAAAATAAAATAATAATATAATAATAATAATAATAATAAACTCTATAAATTGAAAAAATCCAGATTATTAATGCACAGCCATTATAAAAATATATAGAATTGGATAGTAAAAAAATATATTAAATAATACTATTTCATTATAATACCTTTAACTTAAAATGATAAATAAAATGGTTTTATTAAGGAATATATAATGGAAATAATGGGAAATTATAAAGGAATTTCTAATCAATAAATTAAATTATTATATAAAAATGAATAAAACTATTAAAAAAATTTTTTTCTTTAATTAAATAAATGTTAAATAATAAAGTTTAAAAATGAATTTTAATGTATGGTTATACTAAAAAATTTTTAAAATTAAATAAATAAATAATAATTTAAATAAATGAATAGTAACAAATATAAATAAATTATTGAAATTTAAATAAATTTTTATTCTACCTTTTAATTAAAAATCTACAATCATATTAAAACTAAGATTTTATATATAATTATTATTATCATTATTTATTTTTTTTATAATAATATAATTATTTACAAGAGTAAATAAACGATATATTTCATTATTTTATATACAAATAATTTTCTTTAACAGAATAAAATAAATCTTTATTTATAGTGTAAAGTTTTGTTCATAATAATTATTTTTTAATAATATTTTATTATATATTAATTATTATAAATATTATTACACTAAGAAAATTTAAAAAAAAAAAAAAAGAAAATAAATTAATTATCCAATAAATTTTGAAAGAATTTAGCCTTTTTTAAAAAAAAAATGAAAATTTGACATTAAATTTTTTTTCTTTTTTCTTCTATACACAAAGTGTACAAAAAACCAAATAATTGAAGATTCTTTTTTATTTTTTAAATAAAAATAAAAAAGTAGATATTAACCTGAAAAAATAAAAATAAGGAATAATAGTAAGTAATATAATATTTTAGCGTTAACATTTTATTTCTTTATTTTTTAATGTTATATTAGTAAATGTAATGTTTTCATAAATTTCATTAATTATAAATTAATTAAAAAAACGTATATATACAAAAAAAAGAATGAATGAAATTTTTTATCTATTAAATAATTCTATATTTAAATAAGTTAAAAATAATACTATCTTGTAAAAATGTAATAAAATTGAACTAAAATTTACAATTACTATTATGAAAATATTAATTCTTTTATAAATAATATTCTATATATTATATTTTAGGTTTATTACTTTTGACTACTTTATATAAAAATTTATAAATCGAAAAAAGATATAAAAAAATAAATTTTCACATAATATATAATATATATTTATATATTTTCAAAAATAAATACAATTGTAATATACAGGAATAAAAAAAATATAAATATTTTAATATTTTATTATCATCAATTAAATCTATATAATAAATAATAATAATTAAAAATGTGGCCATTTAGTAGTAAAAATGAAAAAAAAAAAACTAAACCATCAACTAATGATGATGCTTATGACCCAGAAACTGGAGAAATTAATTGGGATTGTCCATGTTTAGGTGATATGACTAAAGGTCCATGTGCTGAAGAATTTAAAGCAGCTTTTTCATGCTACATTTATTCAAAATCAGATCCAAAAGGAATGGATTGTCTCGAAAAGTTTAAAGGTATGCAGGATTGTTTTAAGAAATATCCAGATGTTTATAAGGACAATATATTTGATGATGATGATTTGGATATTAAAACTACTGAAAAGAAATCTTGGTGGAAATTTTGGTAAACCAATAATAATATTTAAATACACTTATACTTATACTTAAAAAAATATCAATGTTTCATATTTTCTTTAATATATATTTTTATTAAATAAGCCATATCATTAATTTATATCTAAAAAAATAGAAAAGAAAATAAAAATTAGAATAAAAACCACTCAAACAATACAAATATTTATTTTTAGAATAGTAATTTATTCAATAGTAAAATTATTATTTATAAGAATAATAATATGAAAATAATATATACTTCTTCATATAATAACTAATCAATGTAGTTATGTAATATAACAAATTATTATTCCCTTTCAAAAAAAAAAAAATAAAAAATAAAAAATAAAATAAAAAATATAAATTCAAACTATTTGTATATACTATAAATTTATTTATTTATTTATTTATTTATTTATTTATTTATTTATTTATTTATTTATTTATTTATTTATTTATTTATTTATTTATTTATTTATTTATTTATTTATTTATTTATTTATTTATTTATTTATTTATTTATTTATTTATTTATTTATTAATAATTTTATCTTTATCTATAAATAGTATTTATTAAAAATAAAAATTATTTGTCTTCAATTTTTTTTTTTTTTTCTTTTGATTTTTGATATTTGATCTTAGATTTTTTTTTTCTGCTTTTATGTTTATTTCTTTTAATTATATCTAAGGTTATCATGTTTTAATATAATTAGTAATAAAGTTCAGTTATGCTGAATAATTAAAATAATATATTAATAATCATAAAAAAAATAATTTTTTTTGTTTTTTTCTAAATGAATTATAGTTATAACTTTATGGTTGTTTTATATTGGTTATTTATATAATAGAAGAATAATATATTAAAATATATATAATATTTTAAGAAAAGTAATAAATTTTTTATAAATATTTTTTTTCATTGAATATATAAATATATTAAACTTTTAATTCAAACATTGTATATATATATACTCATTAACTAAAATATATTTCAATTTACATTTATGAATATATTATTAAAAATGGTTTCATTTATCTAATTGAAAGATTACATTACATATATATGTTATAGTTATGATCTTTAAAATATATGATATCTCAAATGTATTAAATAAAGTTTCTGATTATAAATATTGAAATAATTAATTCTATCTATCAATCTTTCGTTGTTAATACATCATAAAATTATTTTATAGTTTACAAATTTTTAAATCACAAATTTAAAGCATAATATGTATCTGATTAAAGTATATATATATCATAATAGGTTATATATATCATATTTGGAATGTTTTAATACGTCCATATCTTTTTTTTTAAAAAAAAAAAAAAAACTAATCTTAATTATAATAATAAATATAGTTATAATCGATGTAAAATAATTATTTGTCAAAAGAACTGTAATTAATTAAAAAAAAAAAGTTAATAATTGTTAAAATTTTAAATATAAAAATAAAATAAAATAAAATAAAAATAAATAAATTATAAATAAATTATTAAAAGAAAAATCATCACATACTCATTCATAATTCTATTATGTTTTTCTTAAAATTATCAATCTTCTTTTATTTATATTATAACTTTTATTGATTATATTTTATACTGATAGAAAAAAAAAAAAAAAGTAATATTTTGTTATGAAATAATATATATTGTAAATTATAATAATAATAATTATTATTATTATTATCAAAATAAAATGAATCAAACGTTTAATTATAGATCTTAACACAAGTTTATTTTAAAATAGTTTATTGCTGATAAATATCTTTTTTATTAAAAAAAATAAAAAAGTAATATTTTAAGAATCAACCATTTAATTAATAATTCTGATAAATACTTTTTAACGATGTTCTAGAATATAATTCTATAAAAAAACTTTTTTTTTTTTAATAATATAGAATGAAACTTAATAGTACTTTATATTTTTTTATTAAAAAACAAACTTTTTATTATTAATCTTAAACAATATAAATAATAAGCTTCTATTTTTATCTGTTTTATTTTATACAAAGTTTAAATATAAAATAAATAAATACAGTATTATTTATATTTATTATTTATTTATTTATTTATTTATTTATTTATTTATTTATTTATTTATTTATTTATTTATTTATTTATTTATTTATTTATTTATTTATTTATTTATTTATTTATTTATTTATTTATTTATTTATTTATTTATTTATTTATTTATTTATTTATTTATTTATTTATTTATTTATTTATAATATTATAAAAAAGTAAAACAGTTGTTTAATTTTTATTTATAAAAAAACTAAATGTTATTTTAATATATAAATATTTATTAATTATAAATTTTATATATATATATATTTTTTTATAAAACTATGTCATATATTCATTCATATATATATATATATTTTTTTTTAAATATTAAAATATATATGTTTACTAATATTAATTATTGAGCAAAAAAAAATAAACACACAATAATTTTTTTATAATATTGTAAGAAATAAAAAAATATTACTCATTAATTTTTTCTTTTTCTTTTTATAATTCTAAAAACTATATAACTAAAGTAAATTATGTATTATTTATAATTTTTTAAAATAACTTTTTAATTATATTTAAATTAAAGTTTTTTTTTTTAATTATTTGTTCAGTTTTATAAAAGACATCTTCATTCTAATAAGTTTATAATAAACTTTTATTAAAACTGTCATGATTTAAGTTGTTTATTTTAAAAGATTAAATATTAATTTTTATTTATTAATATAATGAATTTTTAAAAAAATTTTTTTTCTTAAATTATATATTTTTTTAATTATTAATGTATAAAAAATGTATATATATATATATATTTTAAGTATAAATTAAAATTAGAATAGTATCTTAAACTTTTAATTAATTTATAATAAATTTTATGATAATTATAAAAAAAGTTATTAGTAACTTATTTTATTATTATCATTATTAATAACTATTTATTATATATTTAAATAAATTTTAAAAACATTTTTCTACCAAGAATTAATATGTTCTCCATTTTTTGGTCAAAATAAAAATAAATAAATAAAAATTAAAGTAAATAAAAAAATTAAAAAAAAAAAAAAAAAAAAAAAAATGAAGAAATCTTCACATAATTATAAAATAATTAACTAATAGCATTAATAATTAATTAATTAGAAAAACTTACATTTACTTAATTTTTTAATATGTATTTTTTTGTAAATATTTATTAATTTAATAAATAAATATATTATAAATATATTAAATAATTATATTTTTTTTTTCATTTTAAATAAAAATAATAAATATATTTTATAATAGTGACAATAAATATACAACAAAATATTTTTACAGAAAAAAAGAAAAAAAGATTTAGATGTAACAAAGAATTTTTTAATATGTATAATATATAAACAAAACTAAGCATTTTTTAAATATTTTTGGTTATCATAAAAAAAGGAAATTTATAGTAGAAATTTTAAAAATACCTGTAAAATTAAATTAAATAGTTAATAATAATAATAATAAAGAAAATTATTATTGTTAAACATTAAAACTTTAAAATAAATTACAAAAAAATATAAAAAAAAAAAAAAAAAAAAGACAAAATATAATAATAATTATAATATATTTTTTACTAGTAAAAATTTTAATTTAAAATTTATAATATTAGATTATCTGATTGATGAAAAAAAAAAAAAAAAAAAAAAAAAACAATAATACCATATAAAAAAATATGAAAGAGAATTATAACTAATTAAATTATTATAAAGAACTTTAAAATATTATATATAAAATTATACATTTTAAAAGTTTAACTCTTTAACATAATTGTAGAATTTATAGTAGAATTTAAAAATTTTTATATACATTTTTTTTTTTTGATTTATTCTAGACATAATAATCTTAAATTATTATAAATATAAAAATAAAAATCTAACTGCCTTATCATAATATTTAAAATAATTTGCATTTAGAAAAAGTGACAATTATAATAGGGTATATTTATATTAAAAATAAAAAAAAAAAATAGCAATTTTACTGCCTATTTATGTATAAATATATATTTTAGTAATAAATAGTACTAAAAAAAGATTAATAATTTAAAGTTAAAATATTTATTTATTTGATATATAAAAGAATATTTATTATTTTTATATAATATTAATAATAAAAATTATTTATATTTATTTATACTTATTAATTATTATTAATTATTATATTATAAAAATTTTCAATTATTACTAGTTGTTGTATATAAAGTAATAGTAAAAAATTACTATTTATTAATTATAATAAATAGCAATTTAATATATAAAAAAAAAAGTAAAATAATAGCAATATTTTATTTAAATATTATATAATAATTAAATCATTTAAAATTGTTTTATTCTTTCATATACCTTTTTGTTTTAAAATTAAAAATATTAATTGTTAAATCTACCGCTTTTTTTTATTTTATTTTGCTTTTGTTTTTCAATGTCATTTTAGTTTTCAACATTTAAATATATTAATCTACTTTAATTATTTATTTAAAAAAAATATAATCATAGTTATTTTCATAACTGTAAAATAAATGAAAAATGCCAAATTTTTCTTAAAACTTTAATATTTAAAATTATTTAAAAGAAAATTTAATTTTTTATATATATTATAAAATTTAATATCTATTATTTTTTTTATTTCATTTAAAATTAAAAAAATTAGTCACGTTTTACTTTTAATTTAAACTTGAATAATATAAATAAAGTTACACACGTATATTATAATATATTGTTTATATATTGTTTTTCTAATAAATTATTATATAAAATTATAATGACATGTCAACTGCAGAATTTTTATAAATTTAAACTATAATATATATTAATATACTATACATGATTTATTTTGTTAATATATTTATTTTATACGATATATATTATTAATATATTATAATATATATTGATTATATTTACACCATAAACATTTTTGAGATTTTTTTTAGTTTTTTATATTTTAAATTTTTTGTTTTTATTTGTTTTTGTTTTGTTTTTTGTTTTTTGTTTTTCCTTATAATAATAATTTATTATTATATTATATTACATTATATTATATTATATTATATAATATAATATTATATCATATTATATTATTAAAAATAAATTTATTTGTATTAATAACTAATTAATTATAATATACATAAATTAATATTATTAAAAAACTAAATAATAATTAAATTATTATAATATATATACACTAAAAAAGATTTATAAATCTTAAAAGGAAAATGAAAATAAATAAAAAAAAATATTAAAATATTAAAATTATATTTTAAAGTTCATGTAACATCTTAAAATTAGTACTTCAAAATAAAAAAAAATATAACTTGTATTTAAAATATTCATTTTTTTTCCTTAAAAGAGTATAATTAAATATATATATAATGATTAATTAAAAATATATAAACTAATAAAATAATATTTAATATTGCTTATGAAATTTTTATAATAGCATGAATATTATCAAAAAACATTCATTTTGTATACAGTAAATTTTTTATTTTTTATTTATAGATAGATATTTTTTATATAAAAATATTAAAAGATACCATCCAAAAATAAAAAACTTCTTTAAGAATTTATAAAAAAAATAGTATGAAAAATGTTTATACTATAGTTATTAAAATGAAATAATTCAATAATAAAATAAATTTAATATATCATTTTAAAAAATTAAATTAACCCTTTATTTATTAATTATATAATTTAATTTGAAACAATTTATTAAATCTTTTTTATTTTAAATTTATTTTTATTATTTAAAATTTTAATTGTTGTATGACTTTTATTTTTTTTCCATTATATATTAAAATATTATTTGGTTTAGTTATTTTATTACATTAATATATTATTAAAGTCATGTCTGTTTCATATATAAATTTTATAGTGAAATAGTATTTTTTTATCAGCAATTTTATCTATATTTATTCAGTAATATAGTTTTTCTTTTTATTTAATAATATTAAACAATAGTCATTAAAGTTTAAACTTTTACTTCCAATTATGATAATAGAAATTAACCTCATCGATAATAATTAAAAAAAGTATATATAACATTTTTATATTTTATAATAAACCTTATCTATATATTTTTTTAATGGAATCATAATATTAGTCATTTTTATAATTTATATGACATTAAAAAAAAATTCTTTTAAAAATGATTCTTTTATCATTAATTTATGGTTCAAAAAAAAAATTAATGAAATTAACAGTGATATTATGAGTGACAGATTTTAAATAAATGTAATATATTAAAATCTATAGAATAAGAATCATTGTTATTAAAAAAGGGTTAAATTTAATTGTATGAAAATACATAAAATTATTAATTAAAAAAAAATTAAAATTAAAATATATATATATTAATTTTTTTATTATTAAATTATTTTTTATTGGAAAATATAAGATTTTAACCAGTAAAATTATATAAACATCTATATTAAAGATATTGAGTACAAAAAACAAGAAAAAAAATAATAAAATAATGAATATTACAGGAAAAGAATATATAATTAAAAAGTAATTATTATAATGAAAACCATTTTTAATATTTAATATGAGTAATAACAAATAATATTAAATCATTTATATAAATAGAAATAAATAGAAATAAATAATAATGATGCAATAATAAAATAATATAATTAATAAATAATTATAATTAACAATTGTATTTTTTTTTCAAAAATAAAAAATAATTATTTTAAAACTTTCTTGACATAAAACATAAATCTATTTTTATACTTTGATTTAAATTATATTGGCATGGTTAATTATCATTCATTAGATATAGTTTGTTTTAATAATTGCACCATTAATTGTAAATATATTTATTTATTTATTTATTAACTTCACTTGGTATAATATTAATAAATATTCAGTATCAAAAAAAAAGAGTTTTACTCCATTAATACTTTTAATGTTTAATACACCTGATTTACTCCCTTTATTTTTTCTATATAAAAATTTTTTAATAATAATAATAATAATTATAATAATAATAATAATAATAATAATAATAATAATACATTATTTTGTTCATAGTTTTATTCGTCAATATACTTTTTTCCCATGTCTTTTTTTGATAGAATAATCATTAAATCAGTAACAAAGTAAATGATTTATCTAGAAAAGAAACAATAGTATCACGTGAAGATCTAAGCCTATTAATTTGCCTAATATGGTTCGGAATTTATATTAAAAATTATATGTATTTGTTAGTATATATTTTTAATATTTATAATTGATGAATAAATTATATTTATATTTATATATTTATTTAAATAATTATTTATTTAAATAATTATTTATTTAAATAATTATTAATTATATATCAATAATATACATAATAAAAATATAATTATATTTTGAACTTTATAAATATTAAAATATTAAAAAAAATAGTAAATAGTATTGTTTATTGACCTTTTTTAAAAAGTAATATATTTTTTAAAATATATTTAAATTTCAAATTTGAAAAATCTGTATTTTTTTATAAATGTAAATTTACATTTAAAGCATTTAGTAAAATTGTCCTCACATGATGAATTAACTCTAATATTTATTATTAATATATTTAATATATTATAAATAATATAATGGAATGTATTATGATATATATTATATTTTTTTAAAAAATAATTTAATTTTATCTTGAATACTCTATAAAAGTCTATTTATTATTTATTAAATTAATTTTTCTATTATAATTCAATAGACTTCATATATCTAATATAATCAAAATATGATATAATATAATAAATGTTTTCTAATATAATTTAAATTGCATATATTGAAATATATGAGTAAATCATCTATAATATATTCTATGTATATTTAATATATTTTTTTTTCAATTCATCATTGACAACCTTAATTATTTATTTTCTCATAATTTTTAAAAAATTTTTTTTATAAAATTAATATAAAATAAAATTTTAATTTAAATTTAAATGAATATAAAATGTTTAAATATAAATTGTTATTATTAGAATGTATTGCAATATATTGAACTATTGAATATAAAATTTTTAAAATTATTTTCTTAATATCTTTGCTATTAATAAAGTATAAATAATTATAATAATTATATATAATTAAACAATTAAAGAATTAAAATACACTTCAAAATTAAAATTTTATTATCTATTTTTTTATATAACAGAATAACTAATAATAGTTAATAAGAATAAATAATAAAAAAAAATAATAAATAATAATAAATAATAATAAAATTAATAATAAATTAATAATAATAAAATTAATAATTAGATTAATATTTTTTTTATTTAATATTTTTTTTTTAATTTTTTATTTTAATTAGAAATAATAAGCATAATTTAATTATATTTTAATAATATATTGCATTTTATAAATTCTATATAATAGAGTATATATAATATTTTAATAATTATATTTATTTAAATATATTATAATATATTCATTTTAATTTTTTAATTTCTATTCTAAAAATTTTAATTTTATTTTTAGTTTTAAATAGCTATTCTCCTCTATTTTTTATTTTTTTTTCTTTTTTCTTTTTTTCTTTAAAAAAAAATTATTCACTATTATTAAATCATATATAATCATTTTATATATATATACATAAGATAAAAAAAATAAGAATTATTTTAAGAATAGTGATTAACTGGAAAAAAAACAAACAATATAATTGATAAATTATATTTTCTTGTATATGTAAATATTGAAATATTTTTGAATAATTTTATTAACTAAAATATAATATATATTTCAACAGAAGTATAATTAATATATAAAAAGTTTTATCAAAAAAAAAAAAAAAAAAAAAAAAAAGAAAAAAAAATAATATCAACATATAATTATTAAAAAAAAAAAAAACAAAAAAAAACACAATATTATTAATCCTTTATTTTAAAATAATATCATTTGGATTTTATTTTCCTAATAATCAAATATAATAATTTTAATATAAAAAATAACTAATCATAATTTTTTTTATTATATAAATATTAAATTCATAATTTAACAGATATTTTAAATTTAATTAATAATATATTCTCAATATATATTATTATCAACTTTTTTAAAACATTATATTTATCATTAATGTTTTAAAATCAATATTTCAATAATAATTGAAATTTTACAAAGAATTTTATATTAACTGGAATGTATTAAAAAAACATTTATATATTAATTAATTAATTATTTTTTTTTCATTTTTTTTTTTACTCTTTTTTCATTTTTTTTTTTTTCATTTTTTTCTCTCTCTTTTTTTTTTTTTTTTTTCTTCTCCATTTTACCCTTATTTAAATTTTTATCCCTTTTACTCACTGGTTTTAGTTTTTATATCGTTTTTTCCTTTTTTTTTTTTTTTCCTTTTTAGTTTTTTATATTCTTTACATTTTTTTTATTTTATTTTACCATTATCTTTATTTATCATACATAAATATTTTTTTTTTATTTTGAAAAAGTTCTGAAAAAAAAACTTTTTTTTAAAAAAAAAAAAAAAAACATACTCATTTTTTTACAATTTTTTTATTATACTTAATATCAATTTTTAATCCATATTCAAAAAAAAAAAAAAAAAAAAAAAAAAGAAAGATATTAAATATAATAAAAAATTATATTATTCATAAAATATACTATAATTGTTTGAAAGAACAATAACAAATAAATAAACATATTTTACATAGAGAAAAATAAAAATAGAAACGCATTTACATTAAAATTCATTATCATTACAAAATTCATATATAAATATATTTCTTTTTTTATAATAATATAAAAAAGAAGACAATAAAAACAGTATATATATGTTTAATAAAATGGGAAATAATTCATTATTTATGGAATATCCGGACACTAAGAATAAACTATACATTCCATATTCTAGAAGAAATACATTACCTTTAGTTTCTTCACCTGAATCGATATATAATATTAATAATAATATTAATAATTTTAATAATAGTTATTTGACTAAAAAAATTATTAATAATGAAAATAACAATAAATTAAATAATACTACATTTGAAATAACTAATAGTACCAATAATAATAAAAATAACAATAATAATAGTAGTCAATGCTATAAAAAGAATTGTAGCGATAACATATTGAAAAATATAAATTATAATTATTATAATAATATTAGTCAAGAGGATCAATTAAATAAGAATTTTATTAATAAGCATCCAAATATTAAAGTAATTCATACAAAAGCAATTCAAACATCTTCAAAAAAAGTAATAGATAATAAAGTAAAAATAAAATCTTCGATAAATTATAATAGACCAATAACTACTTATTCAATATCAAACGAGAGAAGTAATAATAGAAATAAAAGTGTAAATGTAAATAGTAATACAATGAAAACTCCAGCTTCTGTTATCACAAATTTACATTTGGATTCATTTAATAGTATTAATGAATCTATGATTTCACCAAATTATGCTGTACCAATATATTATACCTCTTCAGTTCCTTTAACTGCTACTACAAATACAACCACAACAGCAAATATGAATAATAATAATTTAAGTTGTAATAATACTTCTTCTATGTTAAATTCATATTATTGTAATGGGGATAAACAATATTTAGTCAATGATAATAATGCCATTACTTATATTGTTAATTCCAATTCTAATCACAAAGAAAATATTATTAATTCTACCTCAAATAAAACATCATCTTTAATAAATAAAATTACTGCTACCACACCATCCTCATATAATAATTTTTGTTTTAATTCAAGTTCTGAACAATCTACAATTAGTAGCAGTAATAATATTACAAAAAGCACAAACAATAAAAATACTAATATAAATAATAATAATAATAATAGTAGTAGTAGTAGTAGTAGTAATAATAATAATGATAATAATAATACTAATGATAATAATAATAATAATAATAATGATAATAATGATAATAATAATAATAATAATAATATCAATATTAATACCCAAGCTAAAAGTTTAATACCAATGACATATTATACTAATAATTTTGCTAATGGAAGATTTTTATTAAATCATTTAAATTCTACCACGACTTCTACCACAACTAATAATTCAACTAATATAATAAATACCATGAATGATTCAGTTCATAATACCCAAATTATTAGTTCAAAGGCAGTAAGTCAAATTAATAGCACTAATACCAGTTTTTATGCTGATCCTATTGTTATTAAGAATAAAGACGATGAATCAGATACAGTTACAGCAGCTGCAGCTGCAGCTGCTCTTGGAATGAGTCCAATGAATATGAATAATATTAACAATATTAATAGAAATATAAATAGAAATATGAAGATAAATATAAATAGAAATGATAAAAATTCATCCTCAACAACCTCCATCCTTACCAGTAGTAATAATACTAGCAATAACAATAGTAGTAACAATAGTCGTAATAATAGTAATAATAGTAATAATAGTAATAATAGTAATAATAATAATAATAATAATAATAAAAATAACATGATAACAACTTCTCCACATATAAGAAATGAACAAGAAAAAATTAGAGGTCCAATGATGTTTTCAACATCCACCAGTACTGCAAATATTATGAACATTTCACCAATGGTAACTAATATAATTACTAATAATTCTAATGTTAATAATATTAGTACCTCTCCAGATTCATCTATAGTTTCTTCTACTATTTCAATTTTATCTTGTGCTTCTACTAATTCTAACCTTGTTCTTAAAGATTCCAATCTTGTATGTTCACCTGAATCCAATTATTTCCATGACTCCATGGAAAAAAAATCACATAAATTTTCTAAAAAGAAATCTACTTCTAGTCTTTGTGACAAATCAGGAATAATAGGATTTGCAGCAGAAATTTTAACTTCTGTTTTGCCAACTTCCAGTAATGATTTGAAACATCCAAAAACAAGATACCTTCCAGAACTATATCCATTTATTAAAAAGATTGCTCGTAAATGTAAAATAGATATCAGAACCTTTTTATATGCTTTAGTTTATTCTCAAAGATTTGGTGAAGCTTTACTTTCTCATCATAAAGCAGCTGTTGGTGAATATGGTACAAATCATCGTATTTTCCTCGCTTCTATTCTTTTAGCATATCAATATCAAATTGATCATGGTATGAAAGTTAATTTTAAATTAGATGCAAAAAAACTTTCAAAATATACTGATGGTGTATGGACAGAAAAAGAAGTAGAAATGATGTGTAAAGCTCTCCTTTCTACTAAAAACTTTTTTTTGGATATTGATGATAATGTTGTTAAACAGTTTGTTGAAACTCATAAAGCAGATTTATGCTGGTATTCTTAAAATAAAATACTATACTATAATATAAAAAGTACATAAAAAATCAAAAAAAAAAAAAAAAAAAAAAATCAAAAAATCAAAAAAAAAAATCAAAAAATTATTATTATAATTAATTATTGTGGACTAACACATATAAATTAAAAAAGATTCAAAAAAAAAAATTTTTTTTAAAGAAAATTACATTATTTTGTAATAATTTAATCTATATTTTCTACTCTACTCTAAAATAAAGTTCCTATTTTCAATTTCTATATTTAAATATTCTTTATAATAATAAGGAAAGAAACGAAGAAAGGAAAATTAAAGGAAAATAAAATTAAAGAAAAAAAAAATATAAATATAAATATAAATATAAATATAAATCTTTTTTAAAGGTTTTATATATAATATATTTATATATTATTATTATTATTTTTTATTTTTTTATTTTTTTTCCTTAACTTTTTACTACTAATATTTTTTAACTTTAATATAATATACATATATTAAAATTTAAAAAAAAAAAAAAAAATATGATGGATATTATTTTATATTTTTAAAAAATGGAATTAATGGTTTATTTATTAACATTTTCTATTTATATTAATCTAATGTATATATTTGTTAAATATATATATATTGCTATTATATATTAGGAAAAAAAAAAAAAAAAACATATATATAAGAAAAAATTAGAATAATTATAATAATAAATCCTAATATTATAATTTTAACATTTTTTTCTTTTTCTTTTTCTTTTTCTTTTTCTTTCTTTTTCTTTTTCTTTTTTTTTCCCTTAAAACCCCCCACAAAAAAAAAAAAAAAAAAAAAGAAAAGAAAAAAAATATTAAAATTTTTTTTTATTATTAGTATTATTATTGTACTAAAAAAAAAAAACTTGTATTCATATTTTAACATAAATATTTTATTTTTTTTATGATAATAATATTATTAATATATATATATATATTTTCCTTTCTTTATATACATTTACTACGCTTACACTCAAAAAAAAAAAAAAAAAAAAAAAAAAAAAAAAAAAAAAAAAATTATATAATGGTTATGCTTTTTTGTTTATTTTAATAATTTATATTTATAATTATGATTAATTACTTTTAACTATATTATTTATTATTTTACTAAAATAATAAAATAAAACACCCATATATAATAATAATAATTTTTTAAAAAAAAAAAAATAAATAAAATTAAAAATAAATAAATAAATAAATAAATAAATTAAAAGAATTAATACATATATTTAATAAATAAAATTAATAATTTAAAAAATATTGCAAACCTTTACCTATAAATTTTTATATGTATATATAGAGGGAAAATAATAATATTATGAATATATAATTTATATAACAAAAATCATTAATTCCTAAATTCAAAATAATATACATTATATATATGTATATATTTAAACTTTTTCTTTTATTATTATTATTATTATTATTATTATTATTATTATTATTATTATTATTATTATTTAACAATGTCTTTTATTAAAGATATAGTTAAAAGTTATAATATTATATATTATGATGATAGAACTTGAAAAAAAAAAAAAAAAGTTTTATTTCATTTATTATTATACCTTTCTGTTATTATGTATATTTATTTTTTAATTTTTATTTTTTTTTTTTTTTGTATATAATATAAATAATTTAGTATCTTATTTTTTTTTATTATTCTTTTTTTCATATATATTAATATATTTAGTAGTTTTATTATATTTATATATATAATATTTTCTGTAATATAATAATATAATACATATACAAGATATAAAACAGTAGTTCTTTTATGTATTTTTTTAACTTTTTTATTTTTATTATCTTTATTTTTTATTTTTAATTTTTTATTTTTTCTTTTTTTAATATAAATATATATAATTAATATTTTTTTCTTTCTTTTTTTCTTTTTCTTTTTTTTTTTTTTTTTTTTTTTTAAAAAAAAAAAGTTTAATTAATATTATATCTTTTTAAAGATAGTGTTCCATTCTTTTTAAAAATAAAAATAAAAATAAAAATAGAAGATAAAAATAAAATTATAAAAAATAATAAAAATAATAATGAAAAAATAAATAAAAAAATAATAAATATACTTAGAATATTATTTCATAATATTAATTATAATATTGATGATTATATGAATAATAAATTATATAAATAAAGTTATAATAATATAAATTAATATAATATTATTATTATGAATTTATTAATTATTATTATTATATTTTATTGTATTGAAAATTTTCACTTTCATTTCTTATTTTTCTTTTTCATGGTTATTAAATATTTATAGAAATAATTTTTAGTAATAGGTGTATCATTTATTATTAAACTACCATCAAAAGAATGTCGAAAGTAGATACTTTTATCATAAAATTCTACTTTAATTTTAATTTTTATGCTCGTCTTTACCTTCTTTTTTTTTTTTTTTTTTTTTTTTTTTCAAATTGTTATAATTATTTTTGAAAAATTATCAAATGAATCATTTTCTTTAAATTATAATTAATATATTATTTTTTTTTTTCTCTCAAATTGATATTATAAATTTGTAAAATTTTCTTTAGTCGATCAAATTAGTTCTCTTCCTTTTCCCAGTTCTTATAATTATGTTTATAATCTTTTTTTTTTTTTTTTTTTTTTTTTTTAATTAAAAATTGAAATCATGTACAAACAGATCATTGATATTTATTTATATTTTTTTTGATGTTGGATGAAATAAAATT
Source organism: Anaeromyces robustus (assembly GCA_002104895.1). Classification (NCBI taxonomy): domain Eukaryota; kingdom Fungi; phylum Neocallimastigomycota; class Neocallimastigomycetes; order Neocallimastigales; family Neocallimastigaceae; genus Anaeromyces; species Anaeromyces robustus. Next base: position 81,686 of record MCFG01000297.1, read on the forward strand.
CAAATTAAGTATACCACTGTTAGTTTTTTTTTTTTTTTTTGGAAAGTTTATAGTTTTCATTGAAAAATTATTTTGAATGTTTAAAAAATATTTGTTTAAAATTTAATTTTTAATATATATAAAACTTAAATTATTAGTATATATTTTTTAATATATACATTTTTTATATATAAACAACTTTAATTATAAATATATTTATTTTTTTATAGTAAATAAATATAAAGTAAAATAACAATAAATATTAATAAATAATAATAAATAATACAAATATTAAAATATAGAATATTACAACAAAAAAAGGAAAAAAAAATTTTTTTTTATTTTATTGTAATTATTTTCTAAATTATATCATATATCTATAGATATAATAGTGCATATATATATTATATAATTTATTATATTTTTTTTAATATAATATGAAGACATATTTGGAAAATTTCGAATCCTATGGGATTTGTGTTGGTGGTAATACCAATGAACCTTCAAAAGAAGATAGAATTTTAGTTATTGATGATTTATTTGAATATGTAAGAACTAATTATAATAGATATAAAACTTCACTTTTTGGAGATACAAAACCTCCTTATCCAGAAATAGTATTAAAAGGAATGCCAGCTGATGAAGCATCATGTTTTAAATTATATGGAGGTATATATATAATAACTTTTTTGTTTTTATAAAAGTAGAAAAAGTAGTAAAATAATAATAAAATTTAGTAAATATAAATTTATTTTTTATAAATTTTGCATATATAATTTTTGAAATAAAATAAAATGAAAATAATAATAATATATTATTGCACAAATATGTAAAATATAATTAATGGATTATTCATTAAATAACAATTAATAATTGATTTATATATTTTTTATATTATATAATAAAAAATGTATAATATAAAATTTATATATATTTTTTTTTTCATTGTTCTTTCTTTTTTTATAATATTAAAAAAAAAAGATAAAAAAAAAAGATTTTATAAAAAATACTAACTTATTTTAAAAATATTAAATTTATATATGATTGAAAATATAATAAAAAAAAATATAACTTTATATTCTGGAAATTAATTTTATATATTTGATTTTTGAAAATGAAATTACATTCTTATTCTAATTAGTTTTTGACGGTCATTGTGGAAGTATTGCAAGTTCTTTTGTAAAACAACGTTTTCCATTTGAATTATGTGCCACAGCAGATTTTAAAGCAGGAAATTACAAAGAAGCTTTAATTAAAACTTTTACAAATTTACATAAAGAATTACTATCTTGTTCAAAATATTCACCTGAATTATTTGACTGTTTATTCTGGTAAATTGAAATAATAAATTAATAAATAAATAAATAATATCAATAATAATATCGATAATAACAATGACAATAATAATAATAATAATAATGATGATGATAATAATAATAATAATAATAATAATAATAATAATAATAATAATAATAAATAATAATAATAATAATAAATAATAATAAATAATAATAATAATAATAATAATAATAATAATAATAATAATAATAATAATAATAATAATAATAATTAATAATAATAATAATTTTCGAATATATTAATATTTGTATTACTATATCGTATTATTTAAATTATAAAAACAAATCACAATGAAATTATAAAAAAAAAAAAATAGTGCTGGTACTACAGCATCAGTGGCATTAGTTACCCCAACATTTACATATTTTGCATTTCTTGGTGATAGTCCAATTATTACTTGGAGAAATAAAGCAGCTGGCCCAGAATTTGTAATTACTATTAATAATTATCAAGAATAATATAATAAATATTATAAAATATATAATTTTTTTATAATTTTTTTTTATTTTTTTATTTTTTCTATATATATCTAGTTTTTAATATTAATATTTTATTATAATTGTATCTCGATTTCTATTTATCCATTTATTTATATATTTATCAATTTATCTTTTTTGTTTTATTATATATAATAATTATTATATACATTCAATTCATATATATGAAAAAAAAAAAAAAAAAAAAAAAAAAAAAACATATATATATATTATAATAAACAGCCATTTAGTGAACATTGTATTGATAATTTCAAATTACATAATAAAATTATTGAATCCAATATCTTCTTTTCTGTATATTTGGAAGATGAAAACGAACCTTATCAAATTCTTGCTGCAGGAGACAAAACAAGAGTAGATATTCTAGAACGTATGAAAAAAGATTACGAAAAACCTCATGCTTTACCATATAATAAATGTCAATACCCTATGGATGCTTTAATAGAAAAAGAGGATCTACGAGTAAAATCAAAAATTTATCCAGATGATATTCGTGTAGGATTTTCAAAATTGAATGTACTTGGTAGTATAGGAGATAGTATATATGATCCAAAAATATTTAATGCTTTAATTGATGAAATAGAACATTATCGTAAAGAAAGAGTTAAAATATATGATGCTTTAATGAAAGCACTTGTTTCTAAAAAAAATGTACCAGAAGCTATTACTGATCCAAGAAAATTTAAATTTGAATTTGAAAAACCAAATATGACAGTAGAAGAATTAAAAACTATTTCACCTTTAACTTATACCTATGATAGTATTAGAGCTTTTATTGTAAAACAAGAAAGATGGCAAAAATTATTAAAAAAACATATTCGTTTACCTGAATCTTTTGATACCTCTTCACTTCTTTGTTCTGCTTTAATGAATTTCCGTCCACAACATAAATTAAAAGCATCAGGATTAAAAAGACAACCTGATGTAGTTGCAGTACTTAATTGTGATTTAAAACTTTTTGTTTTAGCTTCGGATGGAGTAATAAAATTTTATAATACTTTTAAAAATAAATATAATGATATTATTATTAAAAATCATGATAATTTAAAAAATATGGCCAGAATACTTATGGAATATATGAGTTTTCTAGGTGATGATCGTTCTGTTGTTTGTTGTCATTATTAATTAAAATTAATTATATATTATTGTATGTATATATATAAAGAGTGATAGATTATAATATAAATGTAATATAATATAATATAATATAATATATTAAAATATATATATATACAAATAGAAAGTAAATCATCAAAATATAATAAATCATTAATAATAAAAAATAATTTTGTTTAAGAAAAAGAAAAAAAATAATTAATAATAATAATAATATAATATATATGAAAAGATAATATAAAGATAACAATATATGATTATAAAATATATATGTGTATTTTATTTAATTAAAAAAAAAAAAAATTATTTATTTAACAGTTTATATATTTATATATATTCTATTTCATATGTATTATTATTTTAAATATATATATATATGTATATATTTATAATTTTTTTTTTCTTTCTTGTAATAATTTATTATTATATTATTCAATGATTTTATAATATTTATTTTTTTTTTTAATAATAATATTATAATAAAGAGTATTATTATAATTATTATTATTATTAACAATCATAACTTCATTTAAAAATCAAACTAATTTATTATGAATCAATTAAATTAAAATAAAAATAAAATAAAAAAAAAAATTAAAATATAATAATTATATATATTTCAATTATTCATATTCAAATAAATAAATAAATAAATAAATAAATAAATAAATATATTATTATTATTTTATTAAATAGTTTCTTATATAAAGATAATGTCTTAATAGTAATTATTGGAAGAATGCATTAAAAAATTTTGTTTGATAGTATTATTTCATTAATAATAATAGGATTAATATAGTTAATGACAATAAATATAATTAAAAATAATAAAGATAATTTAAAATATAACAGTTAAAGAGAAAAGAGAGAAAAAAGTAGTATAATTCAATTATTCTTTAATGATATACTAATCTTTTTTACTTCTTTATTTAGAAATTATATATAATAAAAATTAAAATAATAATTTTATATTAAAATAATATATATAATATATATGATAAAAATATATATATATATATTATTATTCTTATAAATATATATATATATATTATTATTCTTATAAAAATATATATATAATAATTGATATATTAGATAAAAATATTATTTTTTACTTTTAATAAATAAAAAAAAAAAAAATTGAAAAAAAAAAAAAAGGTTTTCTTTTATTATATTTTTAATCTCATATAATATATTTACACAAGAATATTTGTTTTATATTTTGTTTATTGATGATTTTGTCTTCAATCAACAATAAAATTAAGAATTTTTATTAATAAAATTATTTAATTATTTAATTATATAATTATAAACTTTTCTTTTTTTCGTTTTTTGTATTTATATATAATAATTATTATTTTTTATTGATAAATTTTACTGTATATGATTAACTTAATATGAGGTAACACATATTTTAAATTATCAACAAATATGATGATGTACAAAAGAATTTTTTTTTATATTAATATTTCTGTATTAAATTTTTTGACTTAGCCCTTTTTATTGTCAATAAATATGTCTTAATTTTTATTTATATTATTTTTTAATGTCTTACTAATATATTATATTTCTTTTTATATAATCAATATATTATTAATATTATAACCATCACTATCATCATATCTTATGAAGCAAAAATAAAAAAAAATATTAAAATAGTATATTTATATGTAAATTTCATAATTATATAAAATCATTTTTAACAATTATTTCTATAAATTAACTATTAATTAATACCTACAACAGTAATAAATTATATAATTATTTATTTATTTATTTATTTATTTATTTATTTATTTATTTATTTATTTATTTATTTATTTATTTATTTATTTATTTATTTATTTTATAATTATAATTATAAATAAAAAAAATTGAATTTTGACTATTGTTTGTACAATTTGGAAAAAAGAAAAAAAAATTATTAGTATTTTTTTACGGATAAAATAATTTCATTATTTTAGGATGAATTAATTAATATTTACATTAATGTACATTAATTACATAATAATGTACAAGTTTGTTAATTTGTTAAAAAATTTTTTAACAAGTAGTTTTTCAATAAAAAATTATTTGTTATATAAATACCAAAGTATTACATTATTTATTATTATAAAAATGATATATACAAATAAAGAAAATTCTTTTTATTAATATACTTTTTTTATTTTTTTTTTTTTGTTTTTTGTTTTGTTTTTACTTCTTTTTTTATTTATTTTTTCTTTATTTCTTTCTTCTTTTTGTTTTTACTTCTTTTTTTTTATTTTTCTTTATTTTTTTCTTCTTTTTGTTTTTACTTCTTTTTTTTTTTTTATTTTTCTTTATTTTTTTCTTCTTTTGTTTTTTTCAACTATATAATACAATAATACTTTTATAATTATTTATAAAAAAAAAAAATTATATTATTATTAAAATATTATTATTTATTATTAAAAATATAATAAATAATAATATATATAAGCATAGTAAGGAATAACTTTTTTTTGTGTATTTTTTTTTTTAATTAATTTAATTTAATATATTAAAAAAAAAAGTTATTTAATAAATAAATGAATAAATAAATAATATTTTAATAAATAAATATCCACATTTTTAATTAACAATAATAAAAAAAGATAAATATGATTTTTATATTTAGTCTATTTCTATTTTGTTTTTTTATTTTATTTTATTTCTATCACTTTCTATTCTACATGCTATTTTTATCTTTTATATATTATAAATAAAAAATAAAATAAAATAAAATAATTAATAATAAAAATTATTAATAATTAATAATTATTTATAACATATATAACATATGGTAGTAAACATATTCAACGGTTAGTAAAATAATTGTTTTTATTTGCAGTTTTAAGTCACTTCAACTGTCATACTTTTATTTTATTTATTTTATTTTGTTTTATTTTATTTATTTATTTATTTATTTATTTATTTATTTATTATTTATTATTTAATTTATATTTATTTATTATTTATTTAAAAAAATATAATTAATAAAATTTGTTTTAAATGTATTAATAACAATTAATTAAATTAATACATTTATATATTTATTATTTATATAATATTAAA
>MCFG01000298.1:0-15000 GCA_002104895.1 Anaeromyces robustus
TACTTTATAATTATTATATATTGTGCTATTTTATTTTTTTTTTTAACTTTTGGAAAATTTAAAATTTAATAGACGATCCAGAACCAAAATACCTTATTGCTACTAGTGAACAACCAATTAGTGCTTTCCATAGTGGTGAATGGTTCAGCGAACCAGAAAAGCAATTACCAATCAAATACGCTGGTTACTCTACCTGTTTCAGAAAGGAAGCTGGTGCTCACGGTAAGGATACATGGGGTCTTTTCCGTATTCACCAATTCGAAAAAATTGAACAATTTATTCTCTGTCAACCAGAAAAAAGTTGGGAAGAATTAGAAGAATTAATCAAGACTAGTGAAGAATTCTACCAATCTGTAAGTTTTATTAGTATATTTTAAGAAATGCAAAAATGCATATAAATATATATATCAGAAATTTGAATAATGATAAACATATATATTAATTTTAATTAATATATTATACAATTATTTTTTGTTTTTATATTTTTTTTTTATTCTTAATCATTATATTAAATAAAATATATTATAATGTAATCTTAATATATAGCTTAAACTTCCATACCACGTTATTGCTATTGTTTCTGGTGCCTTAAACAATGCTGCTGCCAAAAAATACGATCTTGAAGCTTTCTTCCCATTCCAATCTGAATACAAGGAATTAGTTAGTTGCAGTAACTGTACTGATTACCAATCCAGAAACTTAGATATCAGACTTGGTGTTAAGAAGGTAAATAAATATATTCATTATATCAATATACATGTTATATAAGATAATATTTTACTGTTATATATATTATGAGGAATTTATAAAATTATATCAATTTATAAAAAAAAAAAATTTATTTGATAATTTAATAATATGAATAATTAAAATAATAATACATATAATAAAATTATTAATTATAAAATAATATAAAAAATAATAATAAAAGATGAACTCTCAAGCTAAGACTTATGTTCACTTATTAAACGGTACTTTATGTGCTACTGAACGTACTCTTTGTTGTATTCTTGAAAACTATCAAACCGAAGAAGGTTTAATTGTTCCAGAACCATTAAGACCATACATGGATGGTGTTGAATTCATTCCATTTGTTAAGGAACTCGCTACTGAAAAGAAGGTAATTTATAAAAATTTTTTTTAAATAATGATTAATAATATTACAATTATTATTAAATATTTTTTATCTTTACGTTTATTCTTTTTTTTTTTTATAAATGTATTTATATACATTAATAAAATTATTTAATTTTATATCTATGTATTGATTTCATTATTAATTATTATTTTATTAATATTATTCAATAGGTTAAGAAGGGTGGAAAGTAAATGCTTTAATTAAATAATGTATTTAATTAAAGGAAAAAAATTATTATTATTATTGAAAGAAACAAAAAAAAAATTTAATATAAATTAAATTTAAAAAAAAAAAAAAAAAAAAAAAAAAAAAAAAAAGAAAATAAGAAAAACCAATAATAAAACGAAAAAAAAAAAAAAATAAACTATTAAAATAAATGCAAAAATTAAATTAATAATAATAATAAACTATATAAAAAACTCAACACGGAAAATAAAAATAAAATCAAACATTTTTAAAAAAAAATAAAAAAAAATATATAAATTCAACTAAAAGCATTGTAAAAATAAATCTTTTTTTTTTTTTTTTTAAACAAGAAATTGAATAAAAGAGAAAAAAAAAAAAAAAAAAAAAAACAGATTCTAGCATTTTAATATAAATAAAAATCATAATTATTTATATATAAATATATATATATATGTGTGTGTGTGTGTGTTTTTTTATTTCTTTTATTTGTAATATATTATATAAATATTTTATATATAATATATAATACCATCTAATATTTTGTACTGTTTTTTTTTTTTTTCGTAGCTGAATGAGATATTTGTTGGAGAAAAAATATCATTAAATCGAAATATGAATAATATATCATTATATAGTGTGTAGATGAAAAATAAATCTTTTTATTATTATTATTATTATTTATTATTATTATTTATTATTATTATTATTATTTATTATTATTTATTATTATTATTATTATTTATTATTATTTATTATTATTATTATTATTATTATATCTTTCTTTTCATTTTTCATACGTTCTTAGGTTGAATAAAACATACCTATTCATAAAATATTCAACTTTTAAAAAAATTTTTGATGATAATAATTACTTTGTATTAAATTTTCTTTTTTTTTTTTTTTTTTTTTTTTTTTTTACAATATTTAATAATATATATAATATATATATATATCTTAACGTATAATATATTTATTTGAAAAACGATATATGGAATTTTGAGACCTACAAAGATGGTGCACAAACTTTCCAATTTTCCAAGGATTAAAGTACAAATCAGTTTTTTTTTTTTTTTTTTTTAAAGATAGTAAAGCAAATCAAATATAAACTTTATTTGAATGGATCATGATAGAGGATTATTGGGAATTATTAGTTATAAATAATTACATATTAAATTACACTTTTAAATATAAAAAATTCTTTTTTTTTTTTTTGAAAATTAATAATAAATATTTTTCAGTATTGAATATTTCATATCTGAAAAATAATAAGAAAAAAAAAAAAAAAAAAAAAAACTAGATAATTAAAAATATTTATATAATATTTTATGATAAATAGTAGTTTAAAAAAAAAAAATCTACTTGAATTTACAACATTAGATAATAAATTGTTCTATTTCATTATACATTATTACTTTTAATAATAATAAATAATAAATAATAATAAAAGACAAATCATAATTATTTTAATTGCATTTTATTAAGTTTTATTTATTTTTTTTTTTTTTATAATATTCTTAATAATAAAATAGTTTGGAATTAATAATGAAAAAAAAAAAAAAAATAAAATTTATTTTATTTTAAATTATTAATAATAAATAAATGATTTTATGTTTTTTAATATAGATATTATAAAAAAAAAAAAAAAATAAGAATTGTAATTATAAAAGAAAAAAAAAATGTAGAATTAAGATATATATTTTAAATGAAAATTTTATATTCTCAATTTTTTTTTTTTTTTTATTATCTATGAAAAAAATATGTAAATATATAATTGTAAATAATATTTATATCATTTTCTTTTCTTCCTTTTTTTATTATGATTATTATTATTAGTATTTAAAAAATGAAAATTTTAATTGATCTATTATAATGTATTATTTAATATTATTATTATTATAAAAAAAGTAAAAAAAAAAAAAATACTTCTTTTATTTTAAAAATAAATATATCAATTTATATTTAAAAAAAAAAAAAAAAAAAGGAAAAATAAAAATATTATTTTTCTTTTCTTTATTTTTATGATTATGCTGAAGGTTCAACAGTTTGAGAAATAGATGATTCAACTTCATTGGTATTTGATTTATTTATTTCAGTTGATGAAGAAGTTGATGTTGATGATGGTTGTGATCCTGAAGCTTCACTAGTTGGTTTTGGAATTGATTCATTACCATTTGGAATATTTGGATGATTGGTATTTTCCTTGGTATTATCATAATCTAATGGAAGAGAATCACGTGGTGTACGACTTCTACCTCTAGATGGTTCTCTAACGATAGAACGGGAACGACTTCTTGAATGTCTTGGAGATCTTGAATAAGATCTAGAACGAGAATATGTACGAGAATGTGTTCTTGATTTTGATCTTGAATAAGATCTTGTACGAGAACGAGAACGAGAACGAGTACGAGAACGTGAACGAGAATATGGTGAACGTGATCTAGAACGTGAGTAAGATCTTGAATAAGATCTTGAATAAGAGCGGCGACGGCGACGATAGTATGGTGATCTAGAACGACTTCTTGAATAAGATCTAGAATAAGATCTTAAATTTGATTTTGCCCACTATAATAAAATAAAAAAATGATAAAAAAAAATTAAAACATTAATATAAACATATTTTCAGAATTATAAATTACATCATATCAACATATTTAAATTTAAAATATTTTATTGTACTAATAGTTTAAAAAAATAAAATAAAAATAAAATAAAACTATTATTTAAACTTTTTCAATAATTACTTGAACTGAAATTTGGCATCCATTTATTCTTCTTCCATGCATTTGATAAAAAGCATCCTATTAATTATGATTTTACGATTTATATTTATATTATTAAATATGATATATATAAAAATTTTTACAATAATAAAAAAATGATTAATTTTATATAATATTATTACAATAAATAATGAAATAAAAACTAATTAAATATCATAAAAACATGTTTTTTTTTTTTTTTTTATAATAATATTTTAAATTATTATATATATATTTTATATTATTTCGTACTTCAGCATCTCTTGGATCTTCGAATTCAACAAAGGCATATCTAGTTGAATTATGATATTTTGGTCTTGGAATATCACTACGAACTAATCTCCCATATCTATTAATTATAATAATAACAATAAACATTGAAAAAATTATATATTATATATTGAAAAAAAAAAAAAAATTAAATTTATATTAGTAAAAATTTATTCACTTAAAAAAAAAAATATAGAATATTAAAGAAAGAAATTAAAAAAATAATAATATACAATTTTTGTTAATAATATTAAAAGGTTTCAATTTATTGTAATTGTTATCCTTTTATTATATTTTATTGATTTTATATAACTTGTATAAATATAATGCTTAATAATAAATATATAAAATAAAAAAATATTAATTAACAACTATTATATATATAATAAAAAGTTTTAATTAATATCTAATAATATATAATATTAATAATATATATAATAATCATTTTCAAAAATATAATATATTAATTTATACAATATTCATCAAAGATAATCTTTTTTTTTTTTATTGATAATATGTTTTGAATTTAAAATGATTTGAATTTGAATTTAAGTATAAGAAATTTTTGAATCTGATTTATAATTGATGTTTTTGAAAATAATGAATGATTACGATTTTTTGAATTATTAAAATTATTACGATTGAAATGAATTTGATTAAAAGTATTATAATATGTATTTGTTAATTCTTATATATTTTATTTTTACTCTCATTTTAATTTTTTTTTTTTTTTTTTTTTTAAAAAAAAAAAAAAAGTAAAATTGAGATTCCTTCTAATATTAATAACAAAAAATATATATATATAAAAATATATATAATATATATATATAATATTATAAAGAAAAAAAAAGGAAAAATGGAATATAGAAAATAGAAATGTAAAAATAATAAAAAATAAAGAAATAAAAAAATAAAAAATAAAGAAATAAAAAAATAAAAAAATAATAATAATAAAAAAATAAAAAAAAAAAAAGAATAAAAGTAGAAGATATATATAATAATATATAATTTTATATATAAATAGATTAATAATTTCTTATAATTCAATACCTTTCGAAATCATAAGCTAATTCTCTTGCACTTTTTTTAAAATAGTAATATAAAAAAAAAAAATAAATAAAAATAAATATAATGTTTATAGATTATTTAAAAAAAAAAAAAAAAAAAAAAAAGATTAGTAGAAAGAAAAATATTTAACAAGATTTACTAATAGATTTATTATATATAAAATCTATAATTTTTAAAATTTAACTTACTTTATATCATGAGGTATGCCCGCAACAAATAATGTTCTACGAGACATTTTTATAATATTTTGTTTAATTCTTTTTTATTTTAAGGAATAATAATAAAATTAAATAAGTAGCAATGTTTTTTTTTTTTTTTTTAAGAATAATATATAGTAAAAAAACTAATTGTGTAAAAATATTAAAAAGTTGTTATATAGATTTATAAAATCTTTCTTTTTATTAATATTTTTATTTTTAAATAATAAAATATATAAAAAGTTTTTTAAAAAAATAAATATTTCCTTCTTTTTCCTTTTTATTCTTTTATTTTAAACTAAACTTAACAGATAATTCTAAAATTTTATAATAATTATATTTGAAAATTTTAATAAAAAATATTAAATATTATGAAGAAAAAAAAAAAAAAAGAAGAAAAAAAGAATAAAAAAAATAAAGATCATATAAAATTAACAAATTATTTTTTTTTTTTTAATAAAATATTTAATATTTATTTATTTATTTATTTATTTATTTATTTATTTATTTATTTATTTATTTATTTATTTATTTATTTATTTATTTATTTATTTATTTATTTATTTATTTATTTATTTATTTATTTATTTATTTATTTATTTATTTATTTATTTATTTATTTTTTATTTATTTATTTATTTATTTATTTATTTATTTATTTATTTATTTATTTACTTAATTATTTTTTAAAAAAATGTATGTTTTGATAATTAAGCAAATATTTTTTAATATATTATTTAATATATTACATAATATATTTAAATAATATATTAACAATTCCATTGATTAAATTTGATTTAATTAAATAATTTTTTCTTTCCACATTCTTTTTTTATGAAAAAAGAAAAAAAAAAAAAAAACTTGATTTATTATACTATTATTTATTATAATATATTAGAATATATTATTAATATATAATGAAAGGGTAAAAAAAATTTTTACAAAACTATTAAATCAATATATTATAATATATTATTAAATATATTGATATCGTATATTAATTAATTTATATTTAATTGATTTATACATAAAAAAAAAAAAAAAAAAAAATGTTACAACAAAAAATAAATGAAAAGAAAAATTAAGTATAAAATAAAATTTTTATATTATTAAAATATATATATTATAAATAGAATTAATAATTTTAGTTTTTTTAACATTTAAAATATATGGAATCTAATAATTAAAACAAAAAAGAAAAAAATACAAATAGTTAATTTAATAAAAACAATAGGAATATTTTTACTACACCATAATTACTCTTATCTAACAACATATTAAAACAATAATAAAATGTTTCTAATAAAAATGAAACTGTAAAAAAATAATATTAAAAATATATATAGTAATAAAAAAAGTATAAAATATTTATAATTTATTTTTCTTTTATATTCGATTATCACAAATTATATAATATTATTAATGTTAAATAAATAAAGTCTTTATTATAATAAAAATAATAAAAAACCCGTTTAACTTTTTTTTTTTACTTTTTAGTTTTATTTTCTTTTATAATCTTGAACATACACTTACACTCTTTGAAAATTTTAACAAAAATTTATTCAATTATGTTCCAGTGTAATTGTTGAATCTGTTAATAATTACTGAAGATAATACAAAATTTATTTATATTAAAAATGAATGTCAATTCTCCATTAAAATTAATTTTCAAAAATTAATTTTTTTTTTTTTTTTTATTGATGGGGGCATGACAAAATTATCTAAATTACATGTACTAAAAATGAATATAAAATAAAGTTTTTCATTAATGGTACGGACGCCATTAATACTGAAAATCTATGTACAATTACATACATATCTATATTAGGATGTATTTCTTCTAAAATGATTACAAAATGTAAAAATGTTGAAAATAATAATAGAATTATATCAATATAATAATAGAATCAAGGATGTTTGATTTAATGGTTGATCATTATTGTATTAACTTCTCTGATGGTAAAATATTTCAATCCATAATTATTACTACAATTCTTGATGATTTAAATCAATTTATTTTGATATAGTAGAATAAATTTAATTTTTAATTTTAAATATTGTTATAAGCAATATTTAATTTAATTATTTATTTTTAATAAATTACTAATTTTTTTTTTTTTTTTTTTTTTTTTCATATTATTCAACTTTTTTTTTTTAAGTATTATTTAATAAATCTATTTGATTTGATGTAAATATACGATTCTTTTTATTATTATTATAATTAAATGTATAAATGTATAATAATATATTACGGTTTAATAATTATTTAGTTAAATATAAAATTACAATTAAGATACATATATCTTTATTTAGTTAGAAAGAAAAAAAAAAAAAAAAAAGAAGTAAATATTTCGTATATGTTAATATGATTTGATTTACAAATTTTTTTATTATTAATTTTTATTATATTTTTTTTTTATTTTTTATTTTTTTATCTTGTTCTTAAAATATATATATATATATTACTTTTTTTATTATTAAAAAGATAATATATTTTACTTTAATATATTTTTCCAATTTTACAATTTTTATTTATTTATTTATTTATTTATTTATTTATTTATTTGCTTATTTACTTTTAATTATTTTATCATTAAATTAATTATTTAAATTACTTTTTTTTATTTTATTTTATTTTTTATTTTTATTTTATATTATATTATTTTATTTTATTGTATTTTATTTTATTTATTATTAATTTTAGATTTATTTTTCATTATTTATCATTATTTTTCATTATTTTTCATTATTTTTCATTATTTTCTGATGATAAAGAATAAACTTCATCATCATTACTTTCTTCTTCTTCTTCTAATTCTTCATCATTATCATCACTATTACTATAACTATCACTATCACTATCACTATCACTATCACTGCTACTATTGCTATTATAATAATAAAAAGGTTCTATATCATTTACGATAGTAGAACAACGAGGACACATATACATTGATTTTTTTGCATTACCAGAAGAATTAATCATTTCTGATTTAATACAATAATAACAAAATACATGTCCGCAATTGGTTATATATGGTATATGTATTGGGCATGGTGTATCTTCATCACCTTTATTCTCTTTACAAATAGCACATTGATCATATGCTAAATCTTTGTATTTATTAATTCTTTTAAGATTTAATAATCCCTTCAAATAATTTTTCATTCCCTTAATATTTATAAATGGTAAAATGAAAAGAAGGAAATTCTTTATATATAGGAATAAAAATATATATATTAATTAAATAAATTTAATTATCAAAAAAATATTATTTTAAAAAAATAATAAAATTATATATTAAATTAAAAATTAAATCATTAAAAATTGTAAAAAAAAAAAAATTACAAAAATATATTAAAATAAATTAATTATATTTATTAATTTACATAAAGAAAACAAAATAAATGAGATTAAATAAAAAAAAATAAAAAAAAATAAAATAAAATATATATAAAATAAAATATATATATATATATATAAAAGAATAAGATTACATACAGTTAAAACTGACCAAACAAGTTGGAAACTTAAATAATCATTACTAATAATACGATTAGCATTTTCGTTATCATAAACTAAACGAATATTTAATAATCTATCAACTACAGAAGTATATCTATAATTATATATATATATTATAAAATTATTCATTACCAAGATGTTTTATATAATAATAAAAAATTTATAATAATATATAATATATATACAATAATAAACTAATAACATACTTTCCGTTATATAAAAAGGTATAAAAATTAATTAATGAAGATAATTTATACATTTTTTCTAATAATTGAAACAATTTCCATATTTTCTTTTTTGGATTTCTCTATTTAATAATATAATATATAGAATGTATATAAAAATTAATAATGAAAACAATTTTTTTTTATTATTTTTCATGAAAATATATATATATATAAATATATTATATAAATTTTTAATATATACATTATTATATTCACTCCATCCATTATTAGTCATATATTCATTTAATTTTTCATATAAATATGGTGTCAATACTTTTAATGAAAAGTACATTAATTTTTGTTCTTTCGATAAATCAGAACTGGCATTAAACATAGAATCTATATATAATATATATCATAATTAATAATTAAAAATGAATTTGAATTTCAAAGAACGAAAAAAAAAAAAAGTTTTTTTTTTTTTTTAAATATATATAATAATGACAATAATCATATAGATAGTATACATTTATTTGAATGAGAAGATTCATTTCTATATTTTAAATTCTGTAATTTACATCCATATGTTGGTTTTGATTCAAGCACTGAAAAACGATATATTATTAAATTCACAAAAAATTTTATTTCTGCCTCATATTTATCTCTAACGGAAGGCTTTATTTTATGAGTTTTGATTTTTATTTTTTTTTTTTTTTTGAGTATATATATATATATATATATGAATATAAATAAAAATAATTATAAATATATATATATAAAATTATATTTATAAATTATAAAAAAAAAAAATAAAATGAAATAAAATAAAGTTTTACTCATAAAATTAAATTAAATATACGTCAAATTAATTACCTTATATACTTCAAATATCTGTAAAAATAATTCTCGCAATATTGAAAAAATTTCTTTATCTATAATTATGGAATCTAATTGACAACTTCTCATAATTTTAAGATACGGTACAGCTTGTCTCGCTGATTTTAAAGTTTGCTTATAATTGCTCATTTTATTTCTTCTTTTTTTTAAAAAAAAAAAAACTATAATAATGGAATTGATAATTAATTAATTAATTTGTTTATGTCTACTATTTTTTTTTTTCTTGTATATTGATATTATGAATATGACAATTTTAGTTTTATAATATTTGTTTCGATTAAAAAAAATATGTTTCTTTTTTATTTTATTGTTGTTTTAAATAAAAAAAAAAAAAAAAGATTTAAACGATTTAAATTTGAATAGATTTTTTTTTTTAAAAAAAAAAAAAAATTATATTTGATAATTAAGATAGCAATAGTAATAAAAAAAAAAAAAAAAAGAATAATTGTGAAATTGTATATTTTTTACTTTTATAAAAAAAAGTATAGAATAAAAAATAGATATATAAATGCGTAGTAGATATAATGAAAAAAAAATTATTTTTCTTTATTTAATTGAAACAATTTTTTGATATATGAAAGAGTAACGCTAAAATAAGCAATATATAATATTAATTAAATATGATATATATTAAATTAAAGTTTTGTTAATAAAAAGAAGGAGAGGTGGACCTATGAAATTCGAGATATAATATTTTGATTAATAATATTATTTATTGTTTGACAAGGTATATGTTTTTTTTTTTTTTTTTTTTTTTTTTTTTCTTCCTGTTCGTAATTTTCCCGTATATATGAGATTGAATTTTTATATAATTATTCTTTTTTTTTTTTCTTTTTTTAAAATAACAATTTGATAATGAATATCTATTAATTTAACTTATTATTATATATTACTTTTCATTATAATTTAATTAATATTCTTCAAAAAAAAAAAAAAAAGGAAAAGAAAAATAATTATAAAAAAAAAAAAAAAAGAGGGAATATTTTATTGTTCTTTTTTTCTTTTTTTCTTTTTTTTTTTTTATAGTTTAGAAAAAAAAAATTTTTTATATAAAAATTAATATCTATATCTTTTTACTGCTCATATATAAATTAATAACCAATTTAATAAATATAAAATAAAATTTTATATAATATATATTAAATATTAATAAATTTATAATTAATAATTTAAATATTATAAAAAACTATAGTCCCTTTAAAATAACCATAAAAAAAAAGAAAAAAAAAGTTGTGATTATTTTCTATAATAAATAATATTAATTAGAGATAACAAAGCTTTATTTATTTATTTAAATTTATTTAGATATATTGTTTATTAATATATTGTTATAATGTTATTATAAATAATTATTACTATTAATTATTATTGATTGTTATTAATAATAATATTATTATTAACATTATTATTATTATTATTATTATTATTATTATTATTATTATTATTATTATTATTATTATTATTAATTATTATTATTATTATTATTAATTATTATTATTATTATTATTAATTATTATTCAGATAGTTAATCATTTAGATATTCATTATTTCATTTTTCTTTATATATCTAATTTAATAGTAATGATAATTATTACTAATGTTTTAATCATTTTAATCATTAATATATTTTCATAATATAAACATAAATATCATAAATATACATATATATAAGAAAATATTTTAATATTAATGATCTAACATATAAATATTATTATATTTACATGTTTTTTTTTTTTTTTCCTTTTTTTTTTTTTTTTTTACACGGTTTATTTGCATCATCTTATTTTTTGTTATACAATTTATTAGATGGCACTATTTTATTATTATTATTATTATACGGTTTATTTTTATAATCTTATTTTTTGTTATACAATTTATTGGCACTATATTACTTTTCATTTTATTATTATAATACGGTTTATTTGCATATCTTTTTTTATATATATTTTATTTCACTTTATTTTATCTTTATTTTTATTAACTTTATTTTATTTTATATTTTATTTTATATTTTATTTTTATTTTATTTTATTTTATATTTTATATTTTATTTTTATTTTATTTTATTTTATATTTTATTTTTATTTTATTTTTATTTTATTTTATTTTATTTTTATTTTATTTTTATTTTATTTTATTTTATGTTATTTTTATTTTATTTTTATTTTATTTTATTTTATTTTATTTTTTATTTTATTTTTTATTTTATTCTATTATATTTTTTTTTTGTTTGTTTGTTTTATGCTTTATGTTTTGTTTTCTGTTTTCTGTTTTTTGTTTTTTGTTATTCCTTTTATTTTATTTTTTTTTTTTTTTTTAATTAATTTTTGGTGTGTTTTTTTTGTTTTGTATAGTTATGTTTTTTGCTTTTCTTTTTTTTTTTTTTTTTTTTTTTGAGTTAAAAAAAAAAAAAGGTAAATTCATTAAATAAAAAATTGTTATTGTTATATATATATAATATATTTATAATATAAAATAAAATAAAAATAAAATAAAATAAAGAAAATAAATAATAAAAATTTAAAAGTTAAAAATTATAAAAAAAAAAATATTTTATGTAATGCTAAAATGATTTATGTATTATTAAAAAAAAAAAAATACGAGTGTTTGTAAATAATTCTTTTTCTTTTTTCGTTTTAAAATAGATAAAAAAAAAAAAAAAAAAAGAACATATTCTTCTTATACTAATTTCATATTTATATATATATTATATATAATTAATTTTTTTATCCTGTTTTTTTTTTTTTTTTTTTTTTTTTTTTTTTTTTAATTATAATTTTAATTTTAATTCATATTATTGAAATTTATAATTGAAATTAATTATTTCTATGTGTTTTTCACCCATGAAAATATACATATATATTATATAATTGTTACTAAACTATTTTTATTATTACTATTATTATTAATTTATTCTACTATATTCCTTTTTTTTTTTTATTATTATTATTATTGTTAGTAATAATATATATTTTCTATATAGATAAATGAATAGATTAATATTTTATTGACTAATAAAACTACATATAATAAAATATTACACTTTTTCTTTTGTCTTTTTTATAAAAAATATATATATATTTATTAATATTTTATTTAAGTTTATATTGATTGATATAACATTAAAAAAAAAAATTTTTTTTTTGAACTAAACATAAATATTTATTCTAATAATAATTAAAAATAATATAATAATGAAAATAAAAATTGGGTGTTAAGGATTTTAATAAATCAAAAAAAAAAAAAAAGTTTCAAAAAAAATTTTTATAAAAGATTTCTTTTTTTTTTTTTTTTTTTTTTTTTTTTCAATTCATTATTTTATAAAATTAAAATTAAAAAAAATAATATTTAAAAAAAAAAAAAAGTTGGGGATAAAAAAATATTATATATAAAATGTGAAGAATATGTTCTTGCATATGAAAGTTTATTATTATAATGATTATTTTAAGTTACTAATTAAATTCTTAACAAAGTTAGCTATATCATAAGATGCTGAAGCAATTTGTTGTTTAGTAGATTTTGATTGAGGTGATGAAATCATCTTTTGTCCTAATTCATCTAATTTTGAAT
The DNA here is from genome assembly GCA_002104895.1 of Anaeromyces robustus. NCBI lineage: Eukaryota > Fungi > Neocallimastigomycota > Neocallimastigomycetes > Neocallimastigales > Neocallimastigaceae > Anaeromyces > Anaeromyces robustus. The sequence goes on from MCFG01000298.1 coordinate 13,779, forward strand.
TACTATTATAACAATTAAAAAAATAATAAAATGTTAAGAATGTTTAACTTTAAAATATATATAATAAAAAGAAAAATTGTTATAAAGATATCTTACCTATTAGTTAAATCAAGTAATATATCCTCTGTTAATAATGAAATAAAATTTTATTAATATATATATATATATATATAATCATTAGAAATAATGATAATAATAAATTATTAAAAAAAAAAAAAAAAAAGAAAGTAATAATAATAATAATAATAATAATAATAAAAATATTTAAAAAAAAAAAAAAAAGCTAAAATAATTATATATACCAATATCTGGTTTATATTCTGAAGCACTTAAGCTATCTAATGTATCATGAGATTCATTTATAATTTCATCAACAATTGATGTTATACCATTAACAATATCAAGAAATTCATTATCAAATGTACTGGATTGACGAAGGTTATATAATAAAGATTGAATAGAAACAACAATTTTATCTGTATTATCTTTAATGAAATCCTATGAATTTATAAATATTAAATATTACAAAAAAAATTATAAATATAAATTATTAATATATTATTATATTATTTATAAAGATGTATAATATACAAGTAAAATTATTTAATAATATAAATAAATATTTATAAAAAAAAAATAAAATAAAAATAAAATAAAAAAAAAATAATAATAATAATAATAATATATATATATATAATTAGAAATATAAATATTATTAATAAATAATAAATTAATATATACTCTTAATTGTGGAACAGTTTTAGCTTTAGATGAACCACCACGATAACTATCCTTTCTTGGATAATTATCTTTTCTAGGTGAACCACCACTACTTAAATCTTTAGTATATCTTATTAAATCAACAACGGTATCTGTTAAAGTTAATAAAGAATCTTCTAAATTTGGACTTGGAGTTTTTCCTTGTGATGTAGCATGTGATTTTGCTGAAGTCATTAAAGTAGTTAAAGATTCTGATAAATAATTCTTTAAAGTATCTAATTGTTCTCTTTCATCTGAACGAAGATTAGTTGTTTGTTCAAAGTTTTCAATATCTTCTGTGATAGTTTTGCATGAAATAACAATAGATTTCATAGCAACAAGTACATTTGTTGATTTTTCACTTCTATTTATAAACAATTTCAATAATTAAATTATAATTTAATAATTTGTTATAATAAAAATTTTAAACATATATATGAATATGAATATACGTATTATATAT
>MCFG01000298.1:20000-22500 GCA_002104895.1 Anaeromyces robustus
TATTTATCTTTCTATTTATTTATTTATTTATTTATTTATTTATTTATTTATTTATTTATTTATTTATTTATTTATTTATTTATTTATCTTTCTATTTATTTATTTATCTATTTATTCATTCATTTATTTATTTATTTATTCATTCATTTATTTATTTATTTATTCATTCATTTATTTATTTATTTGTTTATTTATTTATTTATTTATTTATTTATTCGTTTATTTATATATATATATATATTTATTTATTTATATATTTATTTATTTATTTATTTATTTATTTATTTATTTATTTATTTATTTATTTATTTATTTATTTTTATTTATTTATTTATTTGTTATGGTAAGTAAAATAATTTTCGTTGATTCCTTTAATAATAATAGAGTTTTATACTAATGACTTGTAATATGTATTAATATTAATAACATAACAAAAGTTTTAAGAATTATTATTATTATTTATTATTATTATTTATAATACTAAGAAATACAAAGAAATAATTATTTAATATTTATTGTGTGTGTATAGAATAAAATATAAATTATAAATTATATAAATTGTAAATATTATTAATATTATTAATATAATATATATATGTATATATTAATATTTAAACTTTTAACATTTATTTAATATTATTTGTTTTTTTTTTACTATTAAAAAAGTTTTAATTATTATTCTATTTAATATATTCAGAAACATAAATAATATATTATCGTTATAAAATATATTATATATTATAATCGTATTTTAATAAATAGACTTTACTATTGAAATTTTTAATTATATATTAAACTTTATTTTCAATATTTTGGTATTATTCTAATTCTCTAATATTATGATAAATATTATAATACTTAAAAAAAATTATTTTTTATTTTGAAATTATTTAAAATAAATTTTAAAATAAATTATATATATTAATAATATATTGCTCTAATATATTAAAATATATATATAAAAATGTAACATTTTTAAGATTATGATTAATTAAAGGGACTTTTTTAAATTATATATGATAATTATATCATCCATATTATCCATAATATATTGAATAAAATACTATAATATATATAAATTTTAATTTTCTGTACTCTGAAAATTATTTTAATTTTTTGAAAATTAATTTAAATATATTAAAAAAAATGATAAAACAAAATACAAAAAAATGCATAAAAAATATAAAATATAAATAAATATAAATAAATATACTAAAATTATTATTAAGTATATTTCATTTATTTTATATTTATTTAATTTAATTAAATTTTTTTGAAATTGAGAAAAAAAACTTTTAATTCATTACATTTGAAAAAAAAAAAATAAATTTTAAATATGAATTTTATCACATGATACATTTAATTAATACGCACATGACTTTTAAAAATTAATAAAGATATGATAACATAAATAATGTTAATCTAAACATAAACATAGATTTTATAATTTATTTACATAAAATGATTTAATATATTTTTAATATATTTATTATAAAGTTAATTTTTTAATTCTTATCTTCTAACAAAAATGTTAATAAATAAATAAATGAATATGTAGATAAATAATAAAAATAAATTTTTTAATTCTTATCTTCTAACAAAAATGTTAATAAATAAATAAATGAATATGTAGATAAATAATAAAAATAACAAGTTAAAAAAATAATAAAAAATTATACTAAATACTAATTAATATATAATTATTATTAATAATATATAAAATATAAAATAACATATATTATAATGAATATAAATATTCTATAAATAATAAATCATAATTTAATTTAACATATGCAATAGTATTACATAAAAAATATTGCATGATAAAAAACAATAAATAAAAACATTTTTTATGATATTCTAATTTAAATTATTATTTATTTATTTATTTATTTATTTATTTATTTATTTATTTATTCATTTATTTATTTATTTATTAATTATATTAATTATATTAATTTATTTATTTATTTATTTATTAATTTATTTATTTATTTATTTATTTACCTATTCATTTACTTTTCTAAAATAGAAATTTTTTTATATAAATTCTATTCCACATTTTTATAGTGTATTCATAACCGAGACACACATTATTATAATGTATTATATTTATATTTATAAATTATACTTTATTCTGTATTATTTATTTAAAATAGAATAATAAAAAAAAATATTATTTTTTTTATGATTTGCAAATAAAGATTAATGATCTTCTTGTTTTAATAGAATGTGTTCATTATATAAAAGTAAAAAAAGGTACTATTAATTATTATTATTATTATTATTATAACATTATAAATGAACAATAGGTTATTATTATTTATAAAACAATGTAATAATATAATAGTAAATAATAATTATTATTATAATAATAATAATAATAATAAATAATAATATTAAGAAAAAACAAAATAATTTTTATATGGTTTTCTTCGTCATACGTTACACATACTGGCCTTCCGTTTTATTGCTTCCTTAAAATTTATACTTAAAATTC
>MCFG01000298.1:27500-87443 GCA_002104895.1 Anaeromyces robustus
TTAATTTTTTTAAATATTTGATAAGCAAATACATAATATATTAAATATGTATAAATATATATTATAATATTTATATTAGTATAATATATTAATAATTTTTTAATTTATAATTATTTTGTTAAATAATATAAATGTAACATTTTTCCAAGCTGATATTTAATTATGAATTATTTATAAAAATTATTATTTTAAATATATTTTTTTTTATTTTTTTATCGTTTTCTTTTTACATGCTTATATTTTTATATTATATGAAATAATATAATATAATTTATAATTATTTATTATTTTAAAAACATACTTTAATAGATTTAAAGTATTAAGAAAAATTAAAAATATACATATTAATTTTTATAGTATATAAATATTCAAAATATGAACAGTATAGAGAGAGAAAAAATATTTCTAAAAGTTATATATGATTTTATACATATTTAATTGATATGTTATTTTAAAGTACAGTTTTTTACATATTTGAATAATAATGAGTTCGAAGGATTTTTTTTTTGTATATAATTAATATTCATTTTATTACCTATTTAAGTATATATCAATTAGTGTTTTTTTTTTTTTTTTTTTTTTTTTTTTTTTTTTTTTTTTTTTTTAACTTTTTTTATTATGATTTTATTTATAAAGGAATAGAGGGATCAAACATTTGAATTTCTTCTTCTTCCTCTTCTTCTACAACAGGAACTGGAATTTCATCTTTATTTACTTCATTTTTATTTTCTTCTTTTTCTATCTCTTCATCATTACCCTTATTTTTTAATTTTTCATTTAATTCTTTTCTTTTCATACATATATCAAATAACCAATTTGTAAATACTGTATTGGATTCAAAAATCATTCCTCTATCATAATCAAATAATGATGATATATTTTCAATTAAGTTTTCACTATTCAATATTTCAGATGTTATATCCTAATATATAATTATAATAATAGTAATTAAAAAATAAATAAATAAATAAATAAATAAATAAATAAATAAATAAATAAATAAATAAATAAATAAATAATAAATAAATAAATAAATAAATAAATAAATAAATAAATAAATAAATAAATAAATAAATAAATAAATAAATAAATAATAAAGATTTTATATAATTATATATATTAATTAATAAAATACTCTACATATTTAATATCAGGTCCAACAATATATTTAATAATATCATTAATTAAATCTTTCTTTAACTTTTGATCAAGAATCGAACTATCACTTTCTTTAGTAAAGAAAAAGTTTTTAGAATCCGCTTCATTTCTTGCACATACAAATTGAATCTCTTTTGCTATAGTTTTAGGAATTTTTACAGCATAAATACATTTATTATATAATAGATTAAGTAAATTCTTTAATTCTAATTCATTAGGGGTTTGGTTGGCTATTATAATATCATCTAATAATTCATCATATGGATTTGTGTTATCACCATGAGTAAATTGTAATTCCGTTTCTTTCATATTAAAGAATTTATTTCTAAGTTTCCTTTCATGATAATGTTCCTTATTTTCAATCATTTCTTTATTAATATTGATAAGATCTTCTGTTTTAGTTAATAAATTTTCTAAAACTAAAGGTTTATAATGAATTTGATTATTTAATGAAGGTTCTGAAATCGTAAAATTGACATTATGTTTATTATTATTAATATTAATAATATCATCATTATTATTATTGTTGTCATTATTATTGTTATTACTATTGACATTGTTATTACCATTAACATTATTTTTAGCTTTATCAATATTAATGAAAGAATTGTCATCTAAAGTATTATTACTATTATCAGTTTCTAATTTATTATCAATAGAATCTAAGGAAATAGATGAAAAGATATTCATTTTATCAGTATCTTCCAATAATCCATTACGTTTATTTTTAAAAATACTATTATTTTTACTCATGGCCGTGTTGGCACTATCACTACTATTAAGACGACTAGTTTCTTCAATAGAAATAAATTCACTATTATTTTTTTCTCTGAATGAAACATTTCTTGACATCACTTTAGAAGAGGATTTTATAGAATGAGAACTTTGATTTGATTTTTTCCTTTTTTCTAATTTAATATCTTTTTTAATTTTCTTAATTTTTGTCACTAATTCCTTAATTTCTTGATCACGAGTAATATCTTGATGATAAATAACTAAAACAATTTTTTTATTATAAAATTCATCATTAATCTTTTTCTCATTAAGACTAGAAGCTTCATCATCCGTTTTTTCATATTCATAATCACATGATAAATTCCAACGATTAAACCATTGAGACATCCACATATTTTCAAATTTAGTAATATATTTAGAATCAGTAGTATTATTAAGATTTAAAAGTCGACTAATAGTAATTTGAGAAAGAATATCTTCTGGTAATTCATTTATTAAAATTTGATGAGCTCTTTGTAGTCTAGACATTTTAGAACAGGAATAATAATCAAATGCAATATTATCTAAAATATTAGTATCAAAGAAAAGATATTTATAATAGAGATAAATATTTTCATTCATTTTATTTTCATTGAAATTTGAGAAATTCATACGAACATGACCTTTAACATCATTTTTAGCTCTAATCATTGTAATATCCATAGGAATATATAGTGAATCATAAATATCATAAAGTTGATTTTCCTTTGCATACCATAATTTCATTTCATTTTGAATTGCTTTCGATTGAATAATATGTTCTATAATACGAGTACGAACTTCTGTATTAACATTTAATAAACGTATATTATTCACAATAATACCAATATTGGAAAGGGCATAAAGATAATTAACGGCATCATAAAATTCATTAAGTTTAATAGAACAAATAAATAAACCAGAAAATCCATTTTTTAAAGCACGAACATTATAACCTCCTTCTTGAATACTAATATCAATAATGGTACGACAAACTTCATTCACAGTTTTAAGTGAAGTCACATCATCTTCATTTAACATTAAAATCTGATAGTATTTATTAAGTATGGGAAGAGAAATAAAGGATGAAATATTAACAAAATATTTCATAATATTAATAGCACATTGTAAACACTTTAAACTAAGATTGTAATGACGAGTAGATTTATAAAGAGAAGCTTGTTGATATAAATAAATAACATAATCTGTATAGTAAGGACTATATTTTGTTCTTTTACATACATCTTCCAAAAGTAAGGATTGAGGGGCTAATAATTCATAGAAGTAATCATCACAAGGATCACGTTTATTTAAAATATCATCATATGTATAAATATTTAATTTGGAAGTAACATCGAAATAAAAAATATAACCTTCGTATTTAGATTTTAGAGTTAAATTTGGTGATTTTAATACTTCTTCAAATCGAGTAACATATTTTTTAACACTTTTACTATATAAACCTAATTTAGAACAAATAATTATTTTCAAAAATTCTAATATGAAATTAGAAGATTTACATGTTGTAGCATTTTTTAATCCACTTTTAGCTGTAATAATAGCATAATTATAATCACACATAGATAATGCTGTTAATGCTGTTTTTTTCTTTACCTCTAACCATAATTCAGCTCCAGAAAGACAATCAACAAGAATTTTTTCTTCATATACTTTTTTATCAATTAAATTGCTAATGGTTTCTTGGGATGTGGAAATGCTATCATCAATTGGAATAGTTTCTAAATATTCAGAAATAGCATTTACTCTTTTATTGATGAAATCACTTAAAGATAATAAAAGGGTAATAGATCTTCTATACTTGTCTAATAATTGATAAATATTTACTAAAGTTAAAATACATAAACAAAAGAAATTAATCTGAAATGGTCGATAGGGTTTATCATCAAGTTTAGTTTCATTATACACTTCAATAATATAATGATAAATTGTATCTTCAATATTCTTTAAAATATTTGTTCTTTCATTTTTTTCAACGAAATATTTATTGGATAATCTGTCAGTATTAATTTCACTCGGTGGAATACTATATTCAGAAGATTCAGTTAATGCACTACTTATTCTTGATTGACTTCTACTATTAAGTTTACTAACATTTTCAAAATTTTCATCTGTATTTATTGCTAGTTCATCATTATCATTATTATCATTTTTATTAATTGTATTGTCGTCATTATTATAACTTTGATTTTTAGTATTTTCATTATTAATATCATTGCCATTACCATTACCATTACCATTGTCATTATTATTATTATTATTATTATTATTATTATTATTATTATTGTTGTTGTTGTTGTTGTTGTTGTTGTTAATGCTTTTATTATTGTCATTATCATTATTTTCGTTACTATTATCGAGAGTATTTACATTATTAATATTATCATTATTATTTTGTTGATTTTCTATATTATTATTATTATTTGACGTAGATGGTTTTTTACTTAATGTACTTTTATTTCTTGTTATTTCACGTGAAGGATTTTCTTTTTTAAATGGTCTACGTTGAGCATATTTTTCTTTTTCCTTTTTAATATTTACTCCAAGAATATTTTCATAAATACTATCTTTAATTGATTTAATATCAAAATCATTTGGATTACCACTATTGGAAAGATGTTCATTAATACCTTTAATAGGATTATAATATACAAAATTACCATGATATAAATTAAATATTTCAATAATACATAACATTCTTTCAAAATCAATAACTTTTGTCATCATTTTACCGTATTGAGCTATTAACCGATCAATATATCTATTATATAAAAACATTTTGATACAATTTAGATTATTAGGTTCATATAATCCTTCCATATTATTATAGGTGACATTAATAACAAAATTACTATTATTGTTATTAGTCGTTGTATTGGTGTTATTATAATTGATACTATTATTATTATTATTATTAATATTATTATTGTTATTATTATTATTATTAGTAGTTGAAGGAATATTATTTACATTTGTTGTATTAAAGGAATTAATAGTACTTGTTCTTTTTGTATTATTCAAGTTAGAATTAGTTGTATTACTACTATTTAAGTTTGATGCATTAGTACCATTCATTATATTAATTTCAAAAACACCTTTACCAGATATAATATTATTTAAATATTGAAGACCTTCAGCTATATATCCACATTTAATTAAAACTTTTGCATACATTAATTTTACAAATATGACTTCTCTTAAACTTTTACAGTTATGTATAGCAATAATTAATTGGAAAGCTAATAAAGGAAGTGTTAATCCTATATAATTATTATTAATTAATTCAATAATTAATTCTTTTAATAATTTTTGAAGGTTTGAACTTTGATCTTTAAAGAATTCAGAAGTAATATTTATAATTCGGGTTACTCTGGTAGGAACAAAAATAAATTGACTTGGAACGTGAGGTTCATTAATATAAGTATAAATAGCTTTGGAAAGGAAAAATGTAGCACATAAAGAAATATTTAATTTTGTATTTAAATTTGATGAAAAACAATAACAAGCTAATTTAGCTAATTGAAATCCTATTAAAATAATGGTATAAATAGAATTATCAAATAATTTTAAGACTGTTGTTGTACTAAGATCTTTCAATTCTTGATAAAGATCATTTATCGAAGCAATAACCATTTTTTTCTTAAATATAGTATCAATAGATTTAGACCAAAATAATCCAGCAGATTCTACATCTCCACTTTCATAAAGAAGATCTCCTAATTCAGAATAAGTAATAGCGGTAATAAGTATATCATTTTTTTCTTTTGCCATTTTAATTAATTCTTCATAATCTAAAATTGCTCGTCTTAATAAAGCTACTAAATCTACAGGTTCTAAATGGTTTAATGTATATTTTCCATTAATATATTGAACAAAGTTACCTTTACAATGTATCACATGAGATCCAAGTGAGTTTGAAGTAAAATGATTTATTGAGGAGGAATTATTGTAAATTGCTGGTAAGGTTATTGGATCATTTGGATTTTTAATATTATATTGTTTTTGAGCTTCACACATAATATTTGATAATATTTCGGTTAAGGAATTACAGAAACAATCATTTACTCTTATACCTAATGTAATTAGGTGATAAAATTGTTCACCATAGTAAAGATATTCCATAGTATCAATTAAAAATTTTATAATTAGCTTGACATTAACTCCAATATCCGAATGATATCCCCAATGATTGATATAGTAATAACGGTAAATTCTTTTACTATCATGTTTAATTAAATCAAGTATATCTATTTTTCGATTAAAATTATTATCATTAATACAATGGACTTCTAAAAAGGATAGTAATTCAATAGAAACTAAATAAAATGGTTTCCACGCTTCTAATCTCCAATATTTTTTATTAAGTAAATTTAATTTTTTCATATCTCCAATAAAATTCCAAAGATGATGGAAAGATAATAATAAAATATTCCAATTGCTAGAACGTGAAGCTGTTATCATACTTTTTGTATAACATTCTAATAATTCAGTACTATACTTTTCAATATCAATGGAAGGTTTAATTTTGTTATTATTATTATTATTATTATTATTATTATTATTATTATTATTATTATTATTGTTATTAGTGTTGCTGTTGTTGTTATTGTTACTATTGTTATTACTGTCACTTTTAACATTATTATTATGAATTTTACTATTATCATTATTATCATTATTATTGTTATTGTTGTTATTGTTGTTGCTATTGCTGCTATTATTATTATTATTGGTATTATCAGTATTAAGATTTATATTTTCATCATTAAAACAATCATAAATACGTCCTGTAGTGAAGTAATTACCTATATCTAAGTATAAATAATTTGTAGCTAATGTTGGAGCTTTAATTTCATTAATCGTAATTTCTTTTTCTAATAATTTAGAAATAGCCATAGCTGTTACATTATGTATCATACACATAAAGAAATTTTCATATTGAATAAGATTATTAACTCTTCTTTTGTACCTTCTTTTTCTCCATAATACACCAAGAACACTAGCTAATAAGGTTGCTGCTTTTACTTGTTTTTCTCTTTCAGCTAATTCTTTGTCAAATTCAGTTTCATTTTCATTATTTCCTTTTTGTTCTTCTTTATATTTTTCATAACTATATTGCATATCTTGACTATAAGAACGGTTTCTTGAAATATTATTTTTATTATAAGAGGAAGTTCTTTTATCCCCTTCATGTTTATTCCATTGATCATCAAAAGATAAACTTCTTTGATGCATATCATTGTTTTCTTTTGAATTGGAATTTGTTGATTTATTCTTACTGGTTGATGATGATGTAGTTGTTGAAGATTTATTATGATGACTTTTATTAGTATTTTTATTATTTTTTTTTCCTTTACTTTCTACTGAAGAAGATCTTGAACCTCTTGATTTAATAGAAGAAGATCTTGATGTAGCTGAAGAATATCTTCTTTTCTTTTTTTTATTTACTTTTTCATCAGACTTAGAGCTAAAAATTGAACGTTTCTTAGCTTTTATTTTTTTAAATTTTTTTTTATTTTCTTCACTATTAATATCATCTGTATTCAAAATAAAGAAATTTCTTTTATTTATCCATTCTAAAACTTCTAAATATACTTTATAAATAAATTCATATTCTTGTTTAGCATAGGCTGCCGATATTAATTTACAAATCATTTCCATATATCGTTTTGATTTTTTATATTTATTTATTTCTGAATAAGCAACATCCAATAAACTAATATGAATAGTGTATTCAATATCTGCCATTGTTGTATAATTATCTGTAATAAACTTTTTATCATTAATAATACCTATATCATTAATTTGTAATATATATTCTATATAATCTGCTAAATAAACCATAGTAGTTGGATGCTCCACTAACTTAATATTAGAATAAATAGCACTAGTTGAAAAGTACAAATAATCTAATTGACCTGGACATTTTTTTTTATTGAAATGTGCTTTTTTGAATTTATCCATATAACTACTCCATAAATGATCAATGGTAGTATTAGTTGGAATAACTCTATCATTTTTAGAAGAAAAAGAATTTATTAAATCTAAAGAATTCTTAGAAATAGTATAAAGTTCTTGTTTCATTTGCCATAAATGTAAAAAGTATATTAATGTATGAGTCAAGGAAGCAAAATAATTATTATAAATATAATCTAAGGTATTAGTATCGAAAGAATCCCGTTTCATAAAAACAGCATGACATTTCATTAAAATATGTATGACAAATTCAGGAGGATTATCAAATTTCAAAAATGGAATAACTGTATGATAACAATAAATCATTGAATCAATTAAATAAAAATCATTATTGATTTTATTAGCTAATGCCATACAAATTAAGAATTTTTGACATAATTTTAATTTTTTTTTAATCCATTTTTTACTAGAATTAACTTCACTGATGTAATTATTATTTTCTTCCTTATCAATTTTTTCACTTTCATTTTTTGCTGATATCATTAAAATAGAAATGAAATTTTTAATTAAAGACTCAGTTGAATAAACTAAATGATTGTTGTGTAAAGTAAATGAGGAAGTCTATAAATAATAATAATAATAATAATAATAATAATAATAATAAATAATAATAATAATATAATAATAATAATAATAATAATAATAATAATAATAATAATTAATAAATTATAATAATAATAAAAATAAAATAATAATTAATAATAATTATTATTATTAAAAAATATGTAAATATATTATAATCTATTGTAAATAATTTTATTACTTCATCTTTTAATATTTTTGTTTTTTCTTGTTATATATTATTTAAATAATATAATTTTGTTTTGTTCAAATAATATAATTTTTTTTACCTTTTTTATCCAATAAGGTTCTTTTATAAATACACGTAGTAAATCAGATTCATCACAAATACTTTCCACAAAATAGTTAAATAAAAAATCTTCAAAATCTTTTATTGTACTAGTAATACCTTCAGTACACGAAAATTGCCCTAAATAACTTAAATTAATTAAAATAGGTAATGGATAGGCTACTAGAATTGGCGTAGTTTGAGCACCAATTTTACCTCCAAGTAATTTTTTATTTTCATCATAAGCAGCTATAGCAACAATATATTTTTGATTTTCTTCTAAACCATTAATGATGATTTCTGTTTCTTCATTTTTATTGAGAATAAATTCATCTGTACCAGTATAAGAGCAGTCACTCATTGTAACGTTACCAATATCATTAAGTTTACAAAATATTTTATAATAGAAAGGTTTCAAATTTTTGTTTTTAGGAGGCAAAGGTTTAAAAACTAAAGCATTCTTACTTCTCTTAATACAAATAGGTGGTGGACAAATATTTTTATCATAATTATCAATTGTCGGTTTAGAATTTAAATAGGCATTACGTATTAAAATGGCTTCTTCATTATAAGTAATTTTTAAATATTTGAATGCATTTAAAAGAATGGTTTCTTTTTGCTTTTTACTTAATTGTTTCATAACAATGGCAAATTGTAAATTAAATAAACTTTTTAAATAATTATTTTTACCGCAATAAGTTTCTAGTAATTCTGGAGTAGGTTCTGTCATAAATGGGGGATATGTGTTTAATTTTTTTTTATAAACTAATAAATATTCTTTTTCTTTTTTTTCTCTTTCTTCATAATACTCCTTTTCTTTTTGAATAATAATAATTTTATACATTAAACTATAAAGAACATATTTCTTGTGAATTAAAGAATGAATTATTTCCTTTTTCTTTGGTGATTTAGAAGCATTTAAAGTCATATATTCAAATTGTTTACCAAAGATAGAAGGATTATAAGTTAAGGAATGATAAATATGTGAAGTACCTCTAGCACTAAATAAACATTCATCTACACGTTGAATAACCCCTTTAATATTACTAATAAATTCCTTAGGATTATAATCATAATTATTATTTAAAATAATTAAAACATATTGTTGAATAATTTTACAATAAAGAATAGGATTAATGTAGGAAGGGTAGTATTTATTGTAAAGAATTAGACATAATATAATAAGTTTAACACTAACAATAAAATTTTTTGGGGATAAACATTGATAATTATTTTTTTCAGGAAATAATCTCAAGCAATAATTCCAAATGATTCTTATAAAAATATTAATATTAAAAATACAACCCATTTGATGTTCAATAGAATAATTTATATAATTATAAAGAGTATATACCCCATAGTTTAAATAAGATTGAATTGTTTCAATTTCTTCTAAATTATTTTCATCTAAATCATGATATATATGAATATCAAAGGCATTCTCTATAATATTTTTGTTATTAATTTTTTTCTTTGTATTATTATCTTTAGTTGATCCTTCCGTTAACAATTTTATTAAACCATTTGTTTTCCCTGGGAAAGTTTCTGACATTATTTTATTATCCTCATTATTTTCATTTTTCCTGGAAATATCAGAGAAGTATAAAGAAATGCTGACATAAAGGTTCCATTCCATTTGAAAGAGTTTTTTATATTTATTATCTTCTTCTTCTTCATTTTCTTCTATCGGAGTCATTTCATAATATCTGTGAATAATTTTTGAAAGTTTCAAGAATAAATTCCATTCCATTAATTGGAAAAGTATTTGCCATAAATAAATAATATATTTTATAGGAATATTTTTGTCCATAATATTTTTTAAAATATTATCTTCATCCAAGAATTCAAAATACGGACATATAATAATTCTTGAATTATCTTTTATACTTTCAATTCTTTCATTAGAAACAGTTATACCTTCTGGTAAGGAAATTAAGTCTAAAGAAATATAAATAATAGAAAGAACAGTATAACCATATGAAGTTAAAGAAGCATGTTTTTTTTCACTATTATTACTATAATTAATGTGAATATTAGTAAGACTAGGTAAAGATTTCAAAAGTATAAATAATCTATTTTTATCTGAATTCCAAAATTTTATCATTTTCATAATAGTATAGGAAATATCATTTAATTTTTTTTCTGAAGGTAATGCTTCTCTATTTTTATTAATTTCAAATCGTCTGCTTGATCTTCTAGTTCTATTTTTTGTTTGAGAAGTTTTACTACCGTTTTTAGATTTTTGACTTTTACTTCTACTTCTACTTCTACTTCTACTTTTACTTTTATTTTTACTTTTATTTTCATTTTCACTTTCATTTTTATTTCTTGTTCTACTTTTACTTCTACTTTTACTTTTACTTTTACTTCTACTTTTACTTTTACTTTTACTTTTACTATTACTACTACTTTTACTTTTACTTTTATTTCTAGTTTTACTTCTACCTCTTTCTTCTTCTTCTTCCTCTCCTGTAGTAACTATTTCATTAGTATTATTCATAACTTCATCCATAAATTCAACTTTTTCTTTAGATATTATAAAAAACATTAATGAATCATCATCAAATGAAAAATTATTTGGATCTTCACGTTTTTCTATAATATCTCGATTTCCAATTTTAAAACTTTTACACCATAAATTTACAAAATCATCATATTCTTCTTTAAGATTATTTCTTTCTTGTATAATATTTTTATCTAAATCCTCAAAATTATTGGAAATAACATCTTTATAAATGATTTTATATTCTTCTGAAAGTTCAGTACTAAATTCACCATCATTATAAGTTAATGGCAATTCATTAAAAAGTAAATCAATTTGTTGCATAAATAAAAATATTTTATACCAACTAATATATTTAACATAAAGAGTTTTTAAATCTTGATTCGTGGCTTCACTGTAACATTTTTTAAAATATTTTAATGTGGTAATGATAAAATCACCTAATTCTTTTAAAACATTTTTCTTTTTAATTTCTATATCTTCCTCTTTTTCATCTTCTTCTTCAACTTTACTTAAATAAATATCACTTATAAAATTTTCCTTATTTAAAGCATCAGTTAAAATAATATTGTTATATTTTCCACAATAAAGTTTATAAGTTCTATAGGTACATTCGAATAAAAGTGTTTGAAACCATACTGAATCCGAATATAAATACTTTACTAATACTTTATAAATCCATTTAGAATTAGTAATAATCTAATTATAAATTATTGATAAATATATAAAAATATATATAAAAATTATTTTAATATAAATAATAAAAGAAATATATAAAAATATATTTAATGAATTTTAAAAAATAAAAATAAAGAATAAATAAATAGAAAAAAAAAAAATAGGAAAAGAAATTAAGGATAAAAAAAAATAAGATTAATTTTTTTTTAAATAACATGGAATTAAAAAAAAAAAAAAAGTAAAATAAATAATATATATTTTATAGAATTATAATAAATATTATATATGTCAATTATATTTTATTTATTTAATTTTTTTTAAATGTCTAATATAAAATATAATATTAAATTATATTATTATTATTATTACTTTATCATTAGTAGAATTACATAAACTATCATTAATTTGTTTTATTCTTAATATTGATAAAAATATTTTTTCTTTAGAATCTTTATTTTTAATATAAGTTTTAGTATTTGATTTTAATTCCTCTATTAAAGCATCCATGGTATTTTTTCTAATGATACTTTTACCATCTTTATCATTTCCGCGGATATTACTCAATTGCAATGAATTATTTTTAAATATAGTATAATATTTTATATATACATTGGCCATTTTAATACGTTCATATAATAATTTTAGTTCTTCTGTTTTATCAGGAATACTTTCATAGATTTTTTCTACTGGCGTAAAAAGCATACTTTCTGCATAATTAATAAGTTCTTTATCTTTAATAAACAATTCTATTAAATAAATTAATTGTTCAATAGCATATATACTATCTAATTTAAAAATGAAATTTTTTAATAAATTTCGAAAATTTGTTAACATTAATTTCTTTCTTGCTTTTGTTCGTTTTGTAGGACTTAGTGATTTATAAGAATGATACTGATTTATTACATAATTTAAATACCCATTATACCATATTTTTAATTTTCTTTATATGAAAATAAAGGAGAAAGAAATATAATCATAATTATTTATGTATATAATATTAGAAATATATAATATAATAAAAAATATTTCAATTATTTATATATAAAATAATAAAATAATATAATAGTATTAATAATTATTTCATAAATGATGTAATAAGTTTGATTTATATATATAGATAATATTAACTATTATAATAGTGATTGCAAACTATATAGTTAAAAATATATGAAAATATATATTACTCTGGATCTAGTTGATCCAACTCCTTTAAATCGAATAATTTATCATCGCTTACTATTTCTTTATTCTTCAAACTCAACATTTTTCTCTTTTTGTCTGTTTTATTAAAAAATAATATTAATAGAGTTTTAGAGTGTATATAATTATTAATAACACCTAAAATAGTACTATTAAAATATATTTCATTTTTAACTATATATTATTAAATCCACTTTTTTTTATTTTCTTTTCTTTTATTATTACAAAATAATCCACACTTTTTAATGATATGTAGGTTTTACGTTATATAGTTTGTATATTTATATTTTAAAAATATAAATTAATTATATTAAAATTTTTGTTTTCTTATTTATTAATTTTGAGTTTTAATGTAACAACAATTAATTTTAATTAATAATTTAATTAAAAATAAAAAAAAAAAAATTTTTTTTTTATTAATTAAAAATTAAAAAATATTATAAATACTAAATTTATTTATTTATTTATTTATTTATTTATTTATTTATTTATTTATTTATTTATTATTTATTTATTATTTATTATTTATTTATTTATTTATTTATTTATTTATTTATTATTTATTTATTATTTATTTATTATTTATTTATTATTTATTTATTTATTTATTTATTATTTATTATTTTATTTATTATTATTCTTAAGATTTAATATTCTTTAAAAGCACTTAAGATTTTAATTATAATCATATTTTTAATTTTTTTATTCATTTTATTCTATGTTTTGACAAACATATTAAATAAAGTCATTTTTTATTATTAATACAAAAATTAAATAAATATAATATAAAAAATTCTTTTTATATTATATTTCGTTATTTCATTATTACATTTAAAGAAACTTTATATTAATTTTTTATTTCATTTGTGGATATAAGCATGTTTAAAGAAGGTATAGCGAAATGATAAAACACAAAAATACTAATTAATATGAAAAAATAAAATAAAATAAAATAAAATAAAATAAAATTTATAATATTTATTGTAAAATAAATAAATTAAATATAGTAAATTTTAGTAAAATTTTTTCATCATTTTATCTTTCATATCTATTTATTAATTAATAAATAAGAAATTGTATAATTAACAAAGTTAAATGATAATTATATTAATCATATAATTATTATGTATAATATAAAACTATTTTATATTTAAATTTATTAAATAAAGAAATTCTTTCTATATTTTCTTTCTTTCCATAAATTTATATTTTATAATTATAGTTTTTTACATTACATAGAAACTAAATGTAATATATGTTTTTAATATAATTTTTTTTTTTTTGTGCATTGCAATTGAATCATTTATTATTAACCATTTATTCTTTTTACCTATCTTTAAGCTATACTGTTATTTATTCACAATTATTTATTATCAATAGGAATTCAGTACAAAATATTAAGGATTTAATAATAAAAAAAGTGGAAATCATGATTATAATAGTTTTTCCTTTTGGTAATAATTAAATTTTTTTTTTAATTTTTTTATTTATTAAACTTATTTTATCCATTCATTTAATATATATAT
This sequence comes from Anaeromyces robustus, assembly GCA_002104895.1. Taxonomy (NCBI): domain Eukaryota; kingdom Fungi; phylum Neocallimastigomycota; class Neocallimastigomycetes; order Neocallimastigales; family Neocallimastigaceae; genus Anaeromyces; species Anaeromyces robustus. Next base: position 42,163 of record MCFG01000298.1, read on the forward strand.
TTATTTAATCATTATTAAACTATTCATTCAATTTAATTAATTGATTAATATTAATTTTGATTATTTCATTATTTATTAAGTGTTTATTTAATTTATAATTAATCATTTATTTAATTATCTACTAAATATTATTATATAAGAGTATAAAATTTATTTATTTGTTATTATTTTAATTATTTAATTTTTATTTTTATTATTCCTTTTTTAATAATATCAATTATATAAAGTAAATTAGAAATATATTATCATTATATTTCATTTATATTATTATTAATTAATATATGTATTATATAAATTTATATATATATTATAAATATATTGAATGCTGAAAATATATTAATTTTTATCAAGATCTGTTAATTATTATGGAAGTAACCAATCATATTTCTGATAATTTATTATCTTCGAACTTCATCTATTTTATAATTTAATACTTCAACATTTGATAAATAATATAATTAAAATAAATGAATAAATAAATATAAAATAAATAAATACTTAAATAAATGTATAAAACATTTTTTATTGAATGGATTATAAATATTTTGGATAAATAAATTGAAAAATATATTAATAATATATTATATAATATATTAATATATAAAACATAAAAAAATGAATGAATCATTTTTTTAAAAAAAAAAAAAGATTTGCTTATAGGAAATGTTAAAATAGAAAAGATGGAAAAAATATAAAATGAAAAAAAATATATATATATATATATAAATATGAAAAACAAAATAAAAAAATAAATAAATAAATAAATAATATATAAATAAATAATAAATAAATAAAATATAATAATAAGTAAATAAATAATAATTAAACAAATAAATAATATTAAAAAAAAATAAAAAATGGTATTAATTTATATATAGGATTAATTATAATTATTATATCTATTTATTATTAAATTAATTGTTAAATTACTTAATATATTGAATAATTTATTATAGTTGTATGTATAAAAAAATATTATATAAATAAGCTAAAATCGCTAAAATATTATTTTTTTTTCTTTACACAATTAGCAAATTATTAAATTATATTATTTGTTAACTAATAAAAAAAATGGTTGCTGAAAAGTAAATATAAATAAATATTAATTTGAATGAATGAGTTTGTTATATTGAATGAATAATTTAAATAAAAAAAAAAAGAGAAAAAAGCAGATATTTTAAAAATTAGTAATAATATAAACAATAATAATAAGAATAGGAATAAAAGGATTATTTTAAAAAAAAATAGAGGGAAAATTAAAATAAGGAATATTTTAGAATCAATAGATGTTTTCGTTATGAATACTTTTAAAAGTTATATTGCTTTTAAAAGTTAAAAATATATTTATATCTGCTATATTTATATCTGCTATATTTATCTACTATATTTTATATTTTGTCGATAGTTATTAATTTTTATTATTTTTTTTTTTTTAAAAAATAAATTTAAAATTAATGAAGGAAAATTCTTCTCATTGGTTCCGGTTTTGTTGCTGGTCCATGTCTTAACTACCTTTTAAGAAGACCAGAAAACAAGATCACCGTTGGTATGTATAATATTAACTATAAATATCATAATATAGTATTTTATATTTTTAGAAAGTAAAAAAAAGTAAATATATAAACAAGTATATTAATTTTAATTTTATATTTTTAATTATTATAATAATTAATTTTTATTAATTATAAATAATAGCTTGTAGAACTATCTCTAAGTCTCAAGCTCTTTGCAATGGCCATCCAAATGCCACTCCAATTACTCTTGATGTTTCCAACGAAGCTCAATTAGACGCTGAAGTTGCTAAGCATGATATTGTTATTAACTTAATTCCATACATTTACCACCCAATTGTTATTAAGTCCTGTATTAAGAACAAGAAGCACTGCTGTACTACCAGTTACGTCTCCCCAGTTATGGCTGAAATGGACGAAGCGTAAATATCTTAAATAGAATATTAGTATATAAATATATGAATAAATAAAAATATATATATTGTTTTATGCTTTATATAATAATTTACACTTTTTCGTTTTTTTTTTTACTTATTCTTAATTTTTATAATCATTGTATTTTTATATAATAAATAATATTAATTAGTGCAAAGGAAGCTGGTGTTACTTGTATGAATGAAATCGGTATCGACCCAGGAGTTGACCATCTTTACGCTCTTAAGGTCATCAACGAAGTTCACGAAAGAAAGGGTAAGATCATTTCCTTCACCTCATGGTGCGGCGGTCTTCCAGTCCCAGAAGATTCCAACAACCCATTAGGTTACAAGTTCAGTTGGTCTGCCAGAGGTGTCCTTTTAGCTCTTAGAAACAACGCTAGATACTTAAAGGACGGTAAGATTGTTGAAATTGAAAACGTTAATGGTGCTTTAATGAAGAGTGCTAAGCCAGTCATCATTTACCCAGGTTACGCTTTCGTCGGTTATCCAAACCGTGACTCTCTCTCTTACCTTGAAAGATACCATATCCCAGAAGCTAAGAACTGTATGAGAGGTACTCTTCGTTACCAAGGTTTCCCAGAATTTGCTCAAGCTCTTGCTGAAGTCGGTTTCTTAGATGATACTCCAAAGGATTACCTTGCTAAGGATGCTGCTCCAATTACTTGGAATGTTGCTCTTGCTAAGCTTTTAGGTATTGAAGCTACTGATGCCGCTTCCTTAAAGCAAGCTGTTACTGAAAAATGTAAGTTAACTGGTGAAAACAAGGAAGCTATCCTTTACGGTTTCAACTGGCTTGGTTTATTCTCTGAAGATCCAGTTGTTCAAAGTGGTAACGCTCTTGATTGTTTATGTGCTACCTTAGAACAAAAATTACAATACGGTCCAAATGAACGTGATTTATGTGTCCTTCAACACAAGTTCGAAATTGAAGAAGCTGATGGTTCCATTTCTCATGTTAACTCTACCGGTTTCTGGACTGGTGTTGTTGGTGGTGACAGTGCTATGGCCACTACTGTTGGTGTTCCATGTGGTATTGCCGTCCAATTAATTTTAGATGGTGTTATTACCCGTCGTGGTGTCATTGCTCCAATGGAAAAGGATGTCTACGAACCAATCAGAGAAACTCTTGCTAAGGAAGGTATCTTCATGGTTGAAGAAAAGTGGTAAATGGCTTGATATTTCAAGGAAGAAGAAAAAAAAAAAGAAACAAACATTTTTTTTACAAAAAAATAAATTAAGCAAATCATTTTTTTAAAAAAAAACAAAAAAAAAACAAATTATAAAAAAGTTCATAAATATAATATAATAATAAAGAGTATAGTAGAAGATAATAAAAAAAAAAAAAAAGGAGAAAGATGTAATATTCATTTTCTTTTTCTTATTTTTATTTTATCTTTTATTTTATTATTATTATTATTATATTGGAATAATTAAATTTCAAATTTAATTATAATAATATTTATCTAAGCAATTTATAGATAGATAGTGAATAGAATAAAAAACAATTTGCGTGTCAAAAAAATTTTTTTCCTATACAAATAAAATTCAGCATAAAACAAAACTAAAAAAAAAAAAAACCAAGAAAACAAACAAAAAAAAATACAATTAAAAAATAATTCAAATAAAGCCTTTAACATGATATATATGTAAAAAAATATATATATATAAAAGATTATATAAATAAAAAAAAATAAAAATAATAAAAAATAAAAAAAAATTTTTTTTCTTTCAATTTTTTTTATTAATGCCTATTAATGTGTATGTCTTATTTTTGAATTGTTTATATTTTATTCACTTTATAAATATATAAAATAAATAATAATAAATAAAATTATTATTATAATATTGCTTTTTTTTTTTTTTTTTTTTTTTTTTTTTTTTATGGTTCACTCCCTTTTTAGCGATTTGTGCTATAGCTCAAATTCGTTGTTTCGATAATTGGGAAAATCTTTATGTATTATTAAAGAACTAATCACAAACATTCATAATATGTCTTATTCATGGACTAAAGAATCTCGTACCCAAAAACAGGAATTAAAAGGTCTTACAAAAAAAGGAAATTATTGGTAAGTATTTAACGAGAGATGTACTAATGAAAAATCCAGCTAAAAGAGCTTCTATATACAAGGAATGTAAATATGGACCTTCCAAAGATATACAAGATCTTGCTTTATCATACCCCCAATGTTTAATAAAATTTCAGCTTGCAATTCTTTCCTTAACATCTCTGATCATCTTCCTATTCTAATTTCCTGTAACAAGAAGACTTCAGATGATTTCACTTCCCCTCCCCCGTCTAAAACTTTCAAATGGTCAAGAGAAGTATGTAAATCTAATGATAAAAAAATCGCTCTTCACAACTCCTTTTCTATTTTAGCCGAGGAATTTAATTCTAATAATCTTTCCACTGACGAGATGCTATCAAAATTTGTGCAAACTTCTAATAAAGTAGGAGATAGTATCAAGGCTCGTATTCCATCTAACCTTCAGGGTTCCTCATTTCACTGCCCTCACTATATCAAGAAGCTCTCTCACGAAAAGCATATCATGTATACTAAAATCAAAAATTTTTCCATCAACCACGATGCTTCAAATATCTCTGAATTTCTTAAACTATGTGACTCCTATAATAAAATGTGTGCAAATATTAAATCAATCAAAAAGAACATTAGAAAGAATCTCTTTCTGAACTCTGTTAAATCTGTTTGTGATGATTTTGTAAACAAAAACATTAGGAAAGGTTAGCAAGGCTTACATAAAATAGCCAAACCATCTTTTTCTACCTCTCCCCCCCTTGATGTCATCAAAGATAGCAATGGTAGCCTTCTTTTTTCAAAGGAGGATAAGCTTCGTCGCTTTGCTGAACACTATGAACTCTTAGCTTCTGATGTTACTGGTCATAGTCTTAACAAAGAATTTTGGGAAAATAAATTTGGACCTCCTCCTCCAAACTCTTCTGAATGGAATATCAATGGTCCTATTACTATTCCTGAAATTTACGAAACTGTTTCTTCCTTGAAAAATAATAAAGCTCCAGGTCCTGATGGTATTCCTCCTGAATTTTTCAAAGCTTTCTTTTGTGAATATTCGTCCAATAATAATCAACCTAACAATCAGACAAACCCCTCCAACCCCGTTATTCCGGATTCTATTAGATGCCTTGAATTATTATTTAATAGAATTTGGGATGATGATTTCCCGTCTGAATGGAATTCTGCATCGATCATTTCTATTCCTAAAAAAGGAGACCTTTCTGATTGTAACAACTATAGAGGAATTTCTCTGATCAACGTCAGTATAAAGATCATTACAAAGATTATCACTTACAGAATTACTAATTATGCACTTAAACATAATTTTATCCGTCCAGAACAGTTTGGTTTCCGTTATAAAGAAGAATGCATCAGTCTTTACATATCAATCCGTGAAATATGTCAAAGAAGAGCTTTTCTTAATCAATTTACTTACCTTGCTTTTCTTGATTTGAAAAAAGCCTACGATTCTGTCCCTATTTACAATATTATAACAAAATTAAACAATCTTGGTATACGTGGTAAATGCCTCAATTTTATTACTAACCTTTACCTTACCTCGAAAGCTCGTGTCTCACTGAATAATCAACTTTCAAATGAATTCCCTATAAACCGTGGTGTTCGCCAAGGCTGCCCTTTATCCCCAATTTTATTCAATTTATTCATTAATGATATTTTGAATAATTGTTCCAACTATGGAGTTTCATGTGGTAGTTCAATCTGTTGTGGTGGTCTCTTTGCTGATGACATTGTTCTCATTGCTCCTACCAAGAGTAAACTCAGAGCACTTTTATCTCGTGTACACGATTGGGCCAAAACCAACGAAATGACCTTTGGTATCAACAAATGTGCTACAATGGTTATTAAACCACTTAAACTCTCTCTTCCTCATAATTATTCTGACCCGACCTTCTTTCTAGGTATCAATAAAATTCCTAAAACATCTTCCTATAAATATCTTGGTATCCCTTTTGACAATTCTCTTTCCCTTAAACCTATCATTTCTAATCTTAATTCAAAACTTAACCTGACTATAAATTCATTCTCTCGTTTTCTCCTTAACCGCAACATCCCATTGGTTCTTAAACGAAGAATTCTTTCTTCCCATATTATCGGTATCTTAAATTACTATTCCCCCCTTTTAGGTTCAAATAAGACTAAAACCAAAAAAGCCCAATCTATATTTAATAGAGGTCTATTTTGGAGTCTTGGACATAAATCTACCAACCCTAACACATGTACCTATTCCATTTCTCGCGAATTTTGGTTCATTCCCTTCTCAGCTATTTGTGCTATTGCTCAAATTCGTTGTTTCGATAAATGGGGAAAATCTTCTTGTATTATTAAAGAACTAATCACAAATATTCCTACTATGCCTTATTATTATTCATGGATTAAAGAATCTCGTACCCTAAAAAAGAAATTATCAGGTCTTACTAAAGAGGAAATTATTGATAAGTATATAACTAGAGATGTGCTAACAAAAAATCCAGCTAAAAGAGCTTCTATATATTTGGAATGTAAATATGGACCTTCTAAAGATATACAGGATCTTGCTTTATCATACCCCCAATACCAACTGGGGTTCTTCTGGATTATGAGAATACGCAGCGGTTTTCAGTTTAACTATAAGTTTCTACTTAAAGGTAAGTCTTCACTTGAAAACTTTCCTACTTGCTGCCCTTGCTGTGGTGAAAAAACGCAAAGTTTCTCTCATTGGATATTCAATTGTAAGGCCTTTGAACAGGATAGAAATACTTTTATTAAACACAATGTTGACTTAAACTCGAAGTTCACCCAAATTAATCGAACTAACTCACTGGGATTTTCTGAGGACTTAGACGAAGATTTTGAAAATAATATATATTACTTGATGCTTAACGCTTTCCTTGATGGGTGTTATGCATTTGATAAACTAGATATTAAGAGGGAACGGAGATGGTGGCGTGGACAACTTTTCAAAGGTTCACCCGAGTCTCCTGTTCCGTATATTGTGGGTCTGTCGCATTTTCTTACTGTTGTCATGCCAATTGTGAATATTTCCTTTCGGATTCTTCTTAATTGGTATAATAACAATAAGAACACTCCGGGCGGCTTCAAGGGCGTCGACGTCGAAAAGATAAGGCATGGAATTTATTCCGACACGGATTCGAATGGTATCTCATTCGTTGAATGGGAGAGGTTAGAAGTTTAACTTCTTTCCTTTTTTTTTATTTAATATTTTAATTTGATTAATATCTGTAATAAATTTTATTTATTTTTTGTATCTTTTATTACTTGTATTTAATTTACATTTCATGTAATATTTATGTCACATGTATGTTTATTTTAAATTAATAATATAAATAAAGATTAATCCTAGTCTAAAAAAAAAAAAAAAAAAAAAAAAAAAAAAAAAAAAAAAAAAAAAAAAAAAATACCCCCAATGTACCAGTCATATGCAGCTTTTTGGAGTTGTTATTTGATTGGTATACATCAACACTCATTATTACCAAGAGCGTAGTACCCTACACTGAAATTATAATTATTTCAGAAATTTTTTATATTTTTCTTTATATTAAATTTATGTTATAGATTTTTTAGATAGTAATTTTTTCTTTTTCTTTCATAGAATAATTAATAATTTTGTTTATATAAAAAAAATTATTAAATATATAAATAAATAAATAAATTTCATGATATATATATGTAAAAAAGCTACTACTTGCTACAACTACTTGCATCCTTGAAGTATATATCATTTTTAATATCAGAGAAATATCTTTCCAATTATTATTCTTACAGAGAGTACCAGCATTTCCAAAGATAATGAAGGTGAAACGACCACGAGTGATGACTACATTTAATCTATTCTTATCCGCGAAGAAACCCACACTTTTCGTATCGGAACGGATACAGGAGAGGATCACAATATCACTTTCTTGACCTTGAAAACTATCCACTATGTTCACATTGATATAATCCAAGATATTGATTTTTTTAATGAATTCCTTATTTTCCTCGGAGAGGATAACCTTATCCCCAGAAAAATCAAACTCTTGAAGAATCATTTAATTATTATTTAATCTTTTTTTATTAAATTTATCAAATGGAATTTGTAGAAATTTAAAGAAGCATGATTTTACATTAATTTATTTAAAATATCTACTAGAAAAAAATTTCATTTCTGGTAAAAGAAGTAAATAATTATTTTATTAATAATAAAAAATATATATATAAGAATGATTTTTTTCTAAAAAAATTTTTTTCATTAACAATTTATAGTATTAATAATAAAATAAATAAATAAAAAAATAAACTATTAATTGAATGAAAATGTCTTTATTTAAAAAAACAATAATGATTCCTTCTTCAATACCAATTTTGAAGATTCTTTAATCATCCTTTGATTTCTTTCCCATCTATTTATCCTTATTACTATTATCATCCAATTGAGAATTTGGAGAAACAAATATCTAAGGCTTTCGATAAAGATGTATTTAGAGCTGGGGATTTCTCACCTAAAATTAATTTAAGTGAAGATGAAAAAAATTATTAAATTAATGCAGATTTATCAAGATCGAATAAGAATTAAGTAAAAATGGAACTTTCTGATAATGATCATGTTTTAACAATTTCTGGTGAAAGAGAAACGGTTATTGATAATTCTAAAGAAGAAAAGGAAGCCCAAGATAGAAAGGAAGATAAAAATGACAATAAGAAAAGAAAATAAAGAAGAAAAAAAAAAGTATTCAAGAATTGAATGTAGTTATGGTCGCTTTGAAAGATCATTCAGTATTCCTGAAGATGCTGATGTAAAAGCTAAATTAGAGAATGGCGTATTAGAAGTCACACTTCCAAAAATTGAAGCTCTAAAAACAGAACCAAAACATACAATTCAAATTCAATAAAAATAATATAATAAATAATAATATATTATAATTGTCTAAGTTATATTATTAATTATTATTTCTGATACCCAAATTATAATTTAGAATAATTATTTAATAATGTAAGAAAAAAAATAACATAGTTTAATTTATCGTAAAATATTTTTAAACAATTATTTAAATAATAATTAAAATATAAAAATATAAATAAATAATTAAAATTAAAAAAAAAAATAAATAATTGTTAATTTGTATTATATTATTGTTTTTATAAGTTCATATAGAAAAACAATATAATTTATTATTTTTTTTAATAATTTATAAATAATTACTTTTTCTCTATTAACAACATATTAGTGCTGTAGATTCCTGAAGTAAAAAAAGAAAATATTTTTCGACATATAAAGAATAAACCTGTCAAAAAGATTATTTTTGTGGATCCGCTAAAATCAGTTAATTCTACAATTAAATAAGAAGGAATCATTGAAGCAAAAATAATGATATACTGGGAAACAATTAATATACAACGTATAATACCGTTATTGATTAAAAGATCAAATCTATAATTTTCCATAATATTGAAGGTTAATTTTGAAGATTTTAAATAGGTTTTCCAATAAATTCCAATAATTGAAAAGGTATAATCGTTAAACAATACCATAATAAAATTGAAAAAATTAAGAATAATATTAAAGGCTACGGAGGGTACATATAATATAGTCAATAGTATTACACTAAATAAAACATAAGGAAAAAACATCCATAATAATAAACAATATAAAAACCAATGTTCCTCAAAAAACGAATTAAACATATTCTCTAATTTATTATCTTTATTAATATTAAACCCTCTGAAAATACAATCAATTGCTTTTTTGCTGTTTTCCAAAAGCTCCTCTATGGTATGATCAGAGAACAAAATTATTGGCAAACATAATATAAACAATACTGTCAAATAATAGGCATAAAAGGAATGTTTTAATAATACTAATCCTTGCGTAAAAAAAAAACATGATGGGAATGGTGATATATGATATAATAATTAAGGTATTTTCGATCCTTCGTACAAACGTATTGAATAAACTTCCAAAACAAATCGAACCAAATCTAATAGAAATACAATGTTTGAAAGAGGTACCGATTGGATGATTGAAATGATCCCCTTTCAAAAAGAAAGTTGTTGTCCCAGCAATTGTCACATGAATAATATTTTTAACGATTTCGTTAAAGTAGTAATACGAAAAGAGCAAGAATGACAAAATTAGTATTAAATAAATATTAATACTATTAATTATAATTATACTATTATTTTCATATTTTGAAATATAACCATATGCCGAAGTTACAATGATAGTATTTATAATGAAGCCGGAAAATGTTGTAATTAAATTTAAGAAGACTATCAAGGGATGATTTTTAACTGATTGTAAAGATTTTTTTAATATTTCTTCGGTAAATGATATTCTTTTTCGGATAATGTAAAAACTTGATACAAATAGAAAGATATCAATAAGACATAATCCAATAATAAGTATCAAATAATTTTCTGATTTCTTACTAAAAATCACAATGGTAAAAATTGATATTAAAAAAATTGATATAAATGAAAAATATATAATAAATCTTATAAATCTAAAATATATATATATATATATATATATTAATAATAATTATTAATAGTTCAAATATATATTATTGTTTTTATTTAATAAATTTTTATAATAAATAAATAATAAATTAAAATTACATATTTTTATATTAACTTCTATTTTTTTTATTTTTTTTTATTATATATTGAATATAATTAGATATAAAAAAAATTAATATAATGTTTACATTACCTTAATGTTATCATGTAATATAAATAGGATAATGAAAAAGTTATTACTACAGCTAATAAATATCCAATAACTATTTTTTATCATTTGTTACTAAAAATGAATTGATAAAAGCTTCAAACTCATCCTCTTCATCAATATCATCGTTATTATCATCAATATCAATAGCAAACGCATTTTTACCATATTCCTTCGAAATTTCCAAATCTTTTTCTTTTAAATTCACAGTATAATCTTTGTATTCTGAATTTTTTGATATTCCCAAATTATTCTTTATGGGAACATAATGTATTATTATTATTATTATTATTATTTTTACATTTTAAAAATTTAGATCTCGATTTTTCCATAGACTTATCATCTTTATATATAAATATATTACTCGTATTTTCTGTATCCATTTTTACTACTACATCTTTATCTGTAGTAGTATAATTAAGTTCCGTTATTTTGTTGATGGATAATACGTCATTTGTTGCATTAAAATCATTCATAATAAAAACTCTCCTCATGTCTTCTGTGTTGTTAGAGCTAATCTTATATGAATTGGTTTTATATTTTTCAAAATTCTATAATGAAGTTGAATTTTTATTTGGTAGACCATAGATACCTAAATAAGTTATTCCTCGAGTGAATAAAAAAATGACCCCAAGAAAAACTAAAATAAATAAAATTAAGCTAACAACTTCGTATGCATCATAAGCATCATGGTTTAAATCACCAGAAACACTACTTTTATCATAGTCGTTTAATATTTTATTTTTTCTTTTCATTATAAATTTTTTAAGCTATTTTTACTAAAGAAAAATATAATTATAAAAAATATCAATACTACAATGACTACCTTTAAAACAATATTAATAGGATCATAAAAAAAAGTTACAGGTAGTATTCATAGAAGGATATTGATAACATTTTTTAAATGATAAAAGTATAAGAAAGTGGTATTAATGTATTTGAATATATACATATCGCTTTTGTTTATGTTAATATTTTAAAATAATATATAGAAAAATAATACATCTTAGATAAATGATTAAATAAAACAAATAATTCATATTCATAAAAAAATTTCAAATAATTATAAATTTTTAATATTTTTATATTTGTTTTGACTTAACCTTTATTATGAGTTATAATTGAAACAATGGAATATTCATCAAATTTTAATAGTATAGATCCTTTACCTTTGGTGGTATAGGGAAAAGAACTTGTATTAATATTGTTAAGATAAATATAATAATTACTAAAGTAACTATCAATTTCATATGCTTTTCTATTTATATGATCACAAAATAGAAAACTGGAATTCTGTCCATTGACAACTCTAACAAATTCATATTCAGGATTTGACTTTGAACAATACATATTATAAAACGTAATTCCAAAATTTAAGTTTGTTGTAGAATTACTTTGGTTATTAATTGAATCATTAAAGTTTGTTGGAGGAGAAAATAGTTGATTTCTGATCTGTTGAAGTGACCTTTTACGAATATAATGAGTGCAATTACTATACGACAAGCGAGCATTTGAGATATGTGATACAAATTTCTTTTTGAAATCATCGAATATAAAATCAGATGATAAAACTTTGATCCTAAAATACCAACCTCTAGAACACATCGATCTTTTAACTGAAAGAATGTACTTGTTGAATTCCTTAAGTTTCGATTCCAGAAAATCCATCATATATACATTGGTCCATGAGTGAAGGCCATTGATGAAGATAATGCTAGTGTTGTTAATATCAGTTCCATAACAGCGGAATCCACGAACAAAAACATTACTATTTTCGTTACTATTATAAAAATTTCGTACCATTGTGATCTATATTTAATATTGAAGAAAAAAAATAAAAAAGTAAAATGAAAGTACTAAACTAAAAAAATCAAGTTAAAAATGTAGACTAGTAATAACTGAATGTAAATTTTTTCTTTTTTTTTTTTTCTTTTGTTTAAAATTTTCAATTGTTTATCTTCTTTACTCTATTATAAAAACACTTGTAGAATATTGATATTATAAAAACACTTGTAGAATATTGATATTATAAAAACACTTGTAGAATATTGATATTATAAAAACACTTGTAGAATATTGATATTATAAAAACACTTGTAGAATATTGATAGTTGTTATAAAAATCTCTTTTTGCGAATGTAAATATATTTGAAATCTTGTAAATTCTTAAATTCATGAAAATTAAAAAAAAGTTAAAGGTGAAGAACTCAAAAATAACTATTCTAAATTCTAATAAAGTATAAGCACATGCTTTTGAGTGAATCAAGCTCATACAATAATTAAAACAATTACAATAGATTCATACAGTGATAATATACAGAAATACATGAAAGGTAAATTTAAAAGAAAATACAAATATCTCATTTCCTGCATATCCAGCTTATACATATTATTAGAAAAAAGAACAATTATTGAGGAGACTTCATAAAATGCCCTTAACGTCGCCATGTATCGACAGGCATTTACCCTCTTCTGAGCATTCCAACTGAATGGAAGTACAAGTCCTCAGAAGAGGGATAAAAAAAAAAAAAAAAAAAAAAAAAAAAAAAAAAAAAAAAAAAGATAAAACAATAAAATAAAAAAAAATTTTTTTTTTTTTTTTTGATATAAATTCCTTCATTAAGGATAATTAAACGATGTATAATTAAACTATGATGTTATTAATAAAAAAAAAAAAAAGATAATGTATAATGTAAATTTTTATTATTTTAAATTGTTACATAAATTTGAAATTACAAAAATATTTGATCATTGTATAAAAAAAAAACTATTATTATTATTTATTTATTTATTTATTTATTTATTTATTTATTTATTTATTTATTTATTTATTTATTTATTTATTTATTTATTTATTTATTTATTTATTTATTTATTTATTTATTTATTTATTTATTTATTTATTTATTTTATTTAATTATTAATTAATATTATCTCAATAATTAATACATTAATTTTACATAAACTATATTTTTTTTATATTATTATTATTATTACATTAAAAATATACAATTATAAATATATATATATTTATTAATAAAAATATATATTATTCAGTATATTATCATAATTTATTATGCTTTTCTTTTTTTCATTTCTCTTTCTTCATACTTTACTTTACAATTTTCAATAATCTCAAGTATCTTTTTTTCATCAATCTTTAAATTTAATTTTGATTTTAAAACATCAATTTGATAATTTGGCTCATTCAAAAATTCTTTTAGAATGTTTATTTTAGCTTCAGATAATCCTGAATATTGTTCTATAATATCTTCTTTGAATTTATCCAATATCATATTTACTGCTACTTCTAAAGCTTTATTTTCTTCACCTCTCGCTTCACCTTTAATTAAACCTTTCGCTTCACCTCTCGCTTCACCTCTCGCTTCACCTACCGCTTCACCTTCTTCTCTTGCTGCTACTACATCGTAATAATCTTTTTCTCTTTGTAAATATATTTGATAGAAATTGTTGTCTCCTTTCAAAGTCAATAATTTTTCTCTTGCTTTTTTAAATATTGCTGGTGTTTCTTTATTTCTAAAATATTCATTATTAGGATCATTTAAAAAGAAAAACCATGTAAATTTGTTTTCTAATTCTTCCTGATCAATATTCATATACTTTTGTAATTCAAAGAAATGAATATTTAATAAATCTTCAAAACCTTCCCCTTTATTTGTCTCCCTTTCTTTTAATTCAAAATGCCAGTGACGTTTATTCATATCTTTAAATAAATTATAATTTAATAAATTGATCATGATTACATCTGGTATCTCACCATACGATCTTCCTTGCGGTAGAGAATGAAAAATTATTCCAGAGGAATAATACAAAGATCTTTTAAACATATGACCAGTTTTATTGAATTGAATTTCAATATTTACTAATTTATTATGATTTGTTTTTGCTGTCATAAAAATACCTTGATTTTGGATTTCTTCAAATTTTCTTTTTCTTTTAAAATTTTTATTTTTAATCGCTAATAATGTATCCATCCTTCCTAATTTTCCAATTTTAGTTTCGTTAGTTGTATTTTCAGAATCTTCAGAGTTTTCATCGTCTGTATTATTAATAATTGCATTTGTTGCTAACACTGGAACTATTTCAATATTCTTATATTCTAGATCATCAATTATAATTTCAGAATCAAAAATATTATTTAAAAAATTAATCATCATTTTTTTATTATTAATAAATAAGCTCTTAAAAGCAACATCAACTTTAGGATTTATCTTAACAATTAATTTTTCACTTTCTATTCCTTTTTCATTATTTAAAATTTTTTCTTCTTTATTTAAACTATTCCCACTCATTTTAATTTTTATTAAAACTAAAAGTATTATTTGAAAATTTTATTAATATTAAATACTAAAATAATTTTTTTTTATAGACCTATCGTATCCTATGATATAAAATAAATATTTGTAGCAAAATATTTGTCATATATTTGAATAGGATTCAAATATATATTAATTTTTATCTTATTACAATAATATATTATATTTTATTAATTTATAATAATTATTATTTATATTTTCTTATTTTAAATTATTATTCTTTTAATATATTAATTTATTAGTTTTTATTCTTGTTAGTGAAATATGTGTTAAATGTATTAAAATGTATTGTATTAAATATAATGTATGAGCCACATTGTATGAATATAAAAGTGAATGTGGATGGAGGTGCATTTCGAAAATTTGTATTTCGAAAACTTGTATTTCGTAAAAGTGCATTTCGGAAAAAATGGCGCATTATAATGTAATAAATAAATAAATTAATAAATAAATTATAAAATAAATAAATTATAAAGTAAATAAATTATTATATAATAATAAATAAATTAATAATAAAAAATTAATAAAAATAAATAAATAATAAATAAATAAAATTAAATAAAAAATAAATAAATTTAATTATAAATTAATCAATATTATAAATATAAAAGTATTTATTATTAAAAATATTTAAAATCATATTGATTGATACTTAAATTAACCATTTTTTATACGATTTTAATATTCTAATATAAATTTCTTATTTATTTTTAATTCTTGAAATTTTATTCTTCTCTTTTAATAACGAATTAGTATATTTAATAATTAACAATTGAAATATGCTGTTAATTATTATTATTAATCATAAATTAGCGAATAATTTTTATTTTATTATTATATATTAAAATGTAATTGTGTATACTTTATATTTTTGAATAAAACTTTAAAGTATAAATTATTAATAAAAAAATAAATTAAGATATCAATATCAAAATCATATATATTTTAACAGTATTTTATTTAAAAATGTTTTCGAAATACAAATTTTCGAAATGCACCCCATCGCAAAATACAACACTCTAATAAATAATAATAATTAGGTTAGGCATTCTTATTAATACCTTTATAATAAAAAATAAAATAAAAAGAGTAAATATTTTTGTTAATCATTAAAAAATAAAATAAACCAAAATATAAAATAAAAAAAACATTTTTTTAAAAAAAATTAATAATAAATAAAATAATTATTTTGTTTTAATTTATTCGCCAAAATTTTGGTGGCTTTTATATTTACGTCATAAAATATCAACACAATTATTATTAACGCCATAAATTAAATATATGGCTTTAAAAAAATTGTAGAAATAAGCCACAAAACAATGACAAAATTGCATATACGCCCCACGTAATTATACGTGACTTAAAAATTTTTGCAAATTGCAACTTTATTTATTTAATTAATTATTATTTATTTATTAAATTTTTAATGAAATTAAGTAGCTTTAAATAAAAAATATTCAAGCCATCTTACGAAATACAAGTTTTTGAAATACAAATTTTCGAAATGCAACTCTCTGTGAGGGAGAAGTGCATTTCGGAATCTGTGGCGCATGAAATTTTATATATTAAATAAATGAATAAATAAATAAATAATAATTAAAAATTATAATTAATAATTACAAATTAAAAAATGAAATAAAATGAAATAAAAATAAAATGAAGTAAAATATTATTTTAATAATAATTAAAAAAATATAATTATAATATAAGAATAATTGTAAATAAGTTAATAATTAAAAAAATTATAATAAAATCAAAGAATTGAAAAAAAAATACAAAAAAATACAAAAAAAAATTTAAAAAAGAAAGATTCAAGTTATTCATTAACTTTTACAAACAAACAAAAATCATATTTTTTCAAAGTCTTTTATTTTATTTAATATTTTATAATATTTTTCATTTATATTTAAAATTATTTATATAAAATATTTTAATTCATTTTATTATTAAATTGTAATAATAATAACTAAAATTTTAATAAAATAATAAATGTAACGAATCCTAGAATTGTTACGGTTCATAAAATTAATAAATGGATTATAACAACAAAATTTTTCTAAACACTTCAAGATTTGTTAATTAAAATTTTTATTTAGTTTAAAGTTATTTATTTTATTTATTAAGTTTTTAATATTAAGAATTAATAAAGATTAATAAAGATTAAAAGATTAATGATTAATGATTTAATTATAATTCAAAAATTATTTTAAAAATTACATGTATTTATATTTTTTTACACAGTTAAAATTTGTTAAGCCTATCTAACATTTTCTAACTAATTTAAAATATAATTACTAAGTAAAACTAAAATAAATTGAATATAAATGGTTAATAAAATTATAAGTTAATTATTATAAATATTTATTATATAATAATTAATTACTATCTATTTATTATTATTATAATTATTTATATATTTAAGAGAATATTTTAGAATTTTAACAGAAAATTTACTAAACTATTACTAATAGAATTATAAAAAAAATGTTTTAAATTGATTTTAAATTGTTAATATAATTATTATTTTATTATTATAAATAATAATTATATATGTTAAATGTGGGTAATTTGGTTTAATAATGGTCAGGTCAAGATGTTTAATTAATAACAAAATAACTAATTAAACAAATATATAATTAATAGGCAAATTTATTTATTAATACACAATAAATTAATTAATTAATTAAAGAACACGTTTTAAAATAATTAAGTTTTATAATAATATTTTTTATTAATAATTAATTAAGAAAAGTTTAAATAATAATTAGATTATTAAGTCATTAATTCTAAGTTATTTAATAATCTTACAAAGATTAAAAGGAATTGTAATTTCAATCCTTATTTATACTTTTTCTAAATCTAATAATTATTAATACATTTAATTATTATAATCTATTGATAATATATTTATACATGTATAATTTTAAATAAAATATATGAATAAAATAATATTGATAAAAATCTAACTATATAAAACTAATATAAAACTATATAAACTATTAATAAATTTAATGATAAGAATTATAATCTAAGATTTAGATTTATAACTATTCTAATTATTTAACTAGTTAACTATTTAATTATTTAATTATTTAGTATACTATTTAATTATTTATCTATATATTAATTATTTTTATCTTTGGATTTTTATAATCTTTTCTGTATAATTAATTATTATAGATAAAATGGGATATCTTTAATTATTTAAGATCTTAAGTAAATTTTAAATCTTTTTGAGATTTTTTAGAATTCTAAGAATTTCTGTAAATTAATATAATAATCAACTATTCTAATTTTTTATAAAAATAATTAACAATTATAATAATATATTATATAAATTATTATTATTATTCGAATTAATATTTTATAAATTATTTGAAGGCGTTTTCTGTATATCTGAATAATTATTATTATTATAAATTATAATATAATTATTGAAATAAAAAGATTTTATCTATATAAATTTTATAATCCTTGTAAATATTTAATTATATTTTTATATTGTGTAAACCTTTAAAGTCCAATATCTCGCCAACCAGTGGTCCAAATGGGCTGAAATTCAGATATGTTGTAGCTCTTGAGCAGAGCTTCCCAATGAGCATAAAATTAAGCGGAAATCTTCAATATTTGGTGAGTTATCGTTATTTTTCTTCTGATTATTTTTATTAATATCTTAAGGGTTAAATTAAGTTGATTAATATTTATTTAATTTGTCCAAACCCTTTACAATATCAATTTAAATACTTTTTAATATTTGTTTATTTTATTGAAAATCGAATTTAAATTTAAATTTCAATTTCAAAAAATTTTTTCAAATTTTTCATATAAATTAAATAATCAATAAAAATTAAAAAACACTTCAATTTTATTAAAATTTAACATGCAATCGTTTTACATCTTTATTTCAAAAATTACAATTTTACACTAAAAATCAAAATATACAATATACACACTCAATTATTATCAAAATTAATATTAAAATGGACTATTAATTATTAAAAATATTCAATTTTATTATAAAATATTCATTATTACTGATATCAATTTTATTATTCAAAAAATAAATTTTTTTTTTAATAATTTTTCAATAAAAAATTTTTATTAAAAATTTCAAAAAAAAAAAATATAATAAATTTTAAAAATTTTTTTTTCAATATAAATTTCCATTTATTGCAATATATTCAAAATATATCATTCAATTAAAAATCTTTAAAAATTTAATATCAACTATTTTATATTATATATTTATTATTCAACTTATAATATATTCAATTATATTATTTTAACTATAAATTATTTAAAATTATTAATTTCAAACTTTAATTCATATTATTTGGTTATTGACAATCGCCTGGAATTCGATTTTCTTTGGGGGAGCGATGTCGCGAATATTAGTGGATTTAAAATTGAAATTCACTAATAGATCAATTACATTTAAATTTCGTTATTGACTAAATCACTTAAAATTCGATTTTCAATAAAATAAACAAATATTAAAAAGTATTTAAATTGATATTGTAAAGGGTTTGGACAAATTAAATAAATATTAATCAACTTAATTTAACCCTTAAGATATTAATAAAAATAATCAGAAGAAAAATAACGATAACTCACCAAATATTGAAGATTTCCGCTTAATTTTATGCTCATTGGGAAGCTCTGCTCAAGAGCTACAACATATCTGAATTTCAGCCCATTTGGACCACTGGTTGGCGAGATATTGGACTTTAAAGGTTTACACAATATAAAAATATAATTAAATATTTACAAGGATTATAAAATTTATATAGATAAAATCTTTTTATTTCAATAATTATATTATAATTTATAATAATAATAATTATTCAGATATACAGAAAACGCCTTCAAATAATTTATAAAATATTAATTCGAATAATAATAATAATTTATATAATATATTATTATAATTGTTAATTATTTTTATAAAAAATTAGAATAGTTGATTATTATATTAATTTACAGAAATTCTTAGAATTCTAAAAAATCTCAAAAAGATTTAAAATTTACTTAAGATCTTAAATAATTAAAGATATCCCATTTTATCTATAATTAATTATACAGAAAAGATCATAAAAATCCAAAGATAAAAATAATTAATATATAGATAAATAATTAAATAGTATACTAAACAATTAAAATAATTAAATAGTTAACTAGTTAAATAATTAGAATAGTTATAAATCTAAATCTTAGATTATAATTCTTATCATTAAATTTATTAATAGTTTATATAGTTTTATATTAGTTTTATATAGTTAGATTTTTATCAATATTATTTTATTCATATATTTTATTTAAAATTATACATGTATAAATATATTATCAATAGATTATAATAATTAAATGTATTAATAATTATTAGATTTAGAAAAAGTATAAATAAGGATTGAAATTACAATTCCTTTTAATCTTTGTAAGATTATTAACTAACTAATCTAAAATTGAATTAATGACTTAATAATCTAATTATTATTTAAACTTTTCTTAATTAATTATTAATAAAAAATATTATTATAAAACTTAATTATTTTAAAAAGTGTTCTTTAATTAATTAATTAATTTATTGTGTATTAAAAATTTGCCTATTAATTATATATTTGTTTAATTAGTTATTTTGTTATTAATTAAACATCTTGACCTGACCATTATTAAACCAAAACCACCCACATTTAACATTTATTACATTATATGGGTATTATGAATTATAAAGAATTAATATATAAAATATGAAGTAAATTATATTTTACAATAATAATCTGAATTTTAAATTTTAAATTCTGATAAATAATGGAATTATTAAATCATAATTCCTTGGTAAACTTAATATTAAAAATTTACCATAAATTCTAACGAAAATAAAATTTAATAAATATTTAAACTATTCCTAAAATTAATTTAATTAGTTTACTAACTTAATGGTATACTAATTAAATTAATAAAAGTAATTAAGTTTTCTAGAAAAAGTAATAAAAATTATTATAAATATTATTTTTAAATTAAACAAAATAATTTCTAGAATAAACTAAATATTAATAAAAATAATAATAATAAAATTTAAAAGAAAAATAAGTTTTAAAATAATTAAATAAATCCACAAAAATAAACAACTTGTAAATAATTAAAAATTGTAAATAATGAATGTAAATAATTAAATTTTGTAAATAACAAAATTAATAATTATAATTATTAATTTAGCTGATAATCATTAAATGATTATTATTTATAAATCAAATAGAAATAATTTCTATTTCCTTATTCTTTAAATTCTTTTAAATATTAAATGTTATTATTATTTATCATTTTCTTTATTTTCTTTTCTCTAATCAAAATTTTTCTTTTTATTTATTTTTATTATTAAGTATTATAAATACTTTAAATTATTGTAAAAAATATAAATACATGTAAAATTTTATAAAATTATTTCGTTGTTATTAATATTAATAAAATAATAACCAAAATAATATTAATAATTAAAGAAATAATTATTAAAAATTATTAATATAATAAAAGAGTAATCTTAGAAAGATCTAATTTAATATTAATAAACCAAAAAGAAATTGTTAATTGAAATAGAAGAATTAATAAAAATATAAAAGTAATTGTTAATAATAATTCATAATAAAAACTGAAGTATTTAAATTAATTAGGAGTTAAAACAAGCATTACGAAAATTCTTTCTTTATAAGACTATTATCTGTTAAGAATCCTAATGGATTATCTTTTAATTTAAATAAATGCTGCTAAACCAAATAACTAATTATACAGTTTTTCAAATAATTTTAAAATTAAATAATATTTAAATAATAATTAAATAATCTTTAAGAATCGCAACGAAAATAACACTATATTTATTTAATAATAATAATAAGAACAATTTTAATATTAACTTTTTAATACTATATTTTATTTAAAAATATAATATTGATAATATTAATATAACTATATAATTCAGGTGTTAATAAACTTACAAAGAACATTTAATATAACTTAATGTTATTTTCTTTTATACTTTGTAAGTTTGACAATAATAATATAAAATAGAAAATAGAAAATAGAAAATAGAAAATAGAAATATAAAAAAATATAAATATAAGAAATATAAAATAGAATAAAATATAATATATAAAATATAAATTATAAAAGAAAATATAAAATATAAAAAAAATATAAAATATAGAAAAATATAAAATATAAAAAAATATAAAATAAAAAAAATATAAAATATAAAAAAATATAAAATATAAAAAAAAATACAAAATATAAAATATAATTTAGAAAATAATATTAATAATATAGAAAACTAACTATTAAAAATAGTATAATTTTCCATCCTTTTCAAATATTGAATTATAATTATGACTTATATTTTAAATTATACAAAAAAACATTTTATTTTCATATTATATCTAATGATAATAATAATAATTAATAATAATTAATTAATAATAATAAAAATTAATAATAATAATGATAATTAATAATAATAATAATAATCAATAATAATAATGATAATTAATAATAATAATAATAATTAATAATAATAATAATTAATAATAATAATATTATTATTATTATATATAATTAAAAATTTTATTATATTTTTATTTCTGCTTTTACAGGCTTAAATTAAAAGAGTTCTACCATTCCTATCAGTTCTATTTAAATCTGTTCCAAGGTCATTTAAATAGTTTACTATACTTTCATTACTATACTTTCATTTCTATTTTTACATGCTTTATGTAATGGGGTTTCACCATCTTCTCAACCTTCATTTTTATAAATTCCAGGCTTACTTAAATATTTAATTAAATATATATTTTCTTTTTTATATACATTAATTAAAAAAATATTACTATTAAGAGAAGATTTAAAGTCTTTCTTTAATGAAATGATATATTTTTCAAATTGTTCATTAAAAACTTGTGTTGTTATAAGTATTTGATTTTTAAAGTAATGAAGCAAATTTTAAATAAAATTATTATCGAAAAATTTAAATTTATCAAAAATAATATTTAATAATTCGATATTATTATCTTTTATTAAACTTTTCATTAAAGAAAATGAGACTTTTAAATAATTACTACAATATTCAATTATATATTGTAATCTTTCAGAAGTAAGCAAAGTTTTTAAGTATATCTATTTACAATATCTTTCTTATTAACATTTTTTTTATAATTTATTGAATTATTTAATTTCTCTATTTTTTTTATATCAATAGCTTTCACACACAAATCAATTTGATAATCACTTATTTTATCACTTGAATAATCATTTAATTTACTTGTAGTTATTAATTTGCTTTTTTTTTTTATAATTTAGACATTTTTTATTATTATTATTTGTACTTTACTTATTATTTATTTATTTATTTATTTATTTATTTATTTATTTATTTATTTATGAAAAATATAAATAAAAAAAAAAATAAAAATATCTTTGAATTTTTATATATAATCATTATAAATGAAATTATTTTTTCATCTTTTAATAAATTTTTACTTATAAATAAACATTACATTTCAATTTGCCATATGTTTTTATTATTATCAATAAAATAATAATAATAATAGTCTAAAAGATATAATAAATAATAATAAATTTGTAATTTCCCCCATTAATTTTATTTATGTTAAACAACTGTATAAAAGGTCCATTTAAACAAGATTATATATTATCAATATTTTTGTCCCTATTACAATTAAATTCGTTATCAATGGAATAGTACCTAATAAAATCAACATCACTAGATATGAATACACACCATTTATAAAAATATTAAATACTGTTATATAACAGAATGTTAACTATTTTTGATAATATTAACATTATTAATAAGAGAGTTGTATTATATTAGTAACTTTTTGTTTTTTTAAGTTATTTTTTATTTATTTCTTTTAAGTATAAATTATATATATATATATATTTACCATAACACTTGTTATTAAGGATGATATAAAAACTTTTCTAGACTTAATGTATATTATATTATATTATATTAAATAATTAATATGATAAAATATTTAATAAACATTTATAAAATAATTAAAAAAATAACTATATTTTAATTTTATCTTTATATTTACTCCATTAAATTCATCAGGAACTTTTTATAAAATAAATATATATAAGAAAAAAATAAGTAAATAAATTTTAATATAAATATTAACATATTATATTAAAATATTTTTTAATTAAAATTTTATTAAAAAAGAATATACTTATTCTTCCTTGATATGACGTAATAATTGATAATGCTAATAAAACATAATCAAAAAGAAATATTACTTTAAGAAGATATTCTTTACCAAGTGAACATTCTTCAATTTCAGCATTTCCAACATTTTCAATATATTTCACTTTTTTATTATATTTATTATTAGTAATAATCCATATTAACAATAAAATAAGTTGTAACAATCCTGTAATTAAATATAGATAAATATTATTGTAACCATATATTTTTGTTATTTTATTATTATTAAATATGTTAATAATAATCTGTGATTTAATTGTATATGAGCATATTAATCCTGTTATCTTTTATTCATTATAAAATAATTCAAATAAAATCAAATAATTTAAAAAATATTATTAATTAGTATTATGTATTATTTATTGCAATTAAAAAATAATATATATATTCTTACCCCTATAAGTAGTGTTACCATTGCCATAATACATTTTATATTTGAGTATTTTCCTATCCAAAGATAGGCCGAAATATTTAATGTTATGCTTGACAGTATTAAAAATATTAAGAAACGAATGCCTAATATTTGCATGCATTCTTTTTTACGATATCTATTTAATATTTTTATATTAATATTAAAATTTAAAAAAAATGGAAAGGTGTAATATAAAATGATAAAAAAATATTATAATATTAATAAATTAACAAAATAATAATAAAACTATATTATATTATAAAGTTGATAATTTACATTATAACAAATACTAAAAGTATTAATTCAATCGAAGATGAAAGTATTGAAAAAAACATTATAAGCATTCCTTTAAAATTTCTATACGGAATATATGAGCACTCAATAGTATCTGGAAATTTTTCATCATTTATATTTTTACAATTTAAATAATTTATTGGCATTTTATTACTTTTAGAGTCACATTCTCCTAATGTGAATTTAATGTTTTTAGTATTTTTGCATTGTGGAATTAAAATATCATTGATAATATCACAACACTCATTAGTAATATCCTTAAATGAACCTTCATTTGTATCGTTGTGTTTATAAAAAAGATGTGCAAAAAAAAGAGATATTGGTGCTTTTGATCCTAATTCATTCAATTCATAACTTTTTAATTATAATTTCGTTATTTTCATTTAGTATAATATTTATTAATTATATATATTAATGTTAACATATATATTACTATAATATCAAATTGTAATATAATATTATTGTCTATTAAAAAAAATAAAACAAACTTACAAATTATGATATGGAAACTAAATTAAAATAATAGTATTAATAATAATAATAATAATAATAATAATAATTATCAATAATCAATAATAATAATAATAATAATTAATAATAATAATAATAATAATCAATAATTTTTGTTAATTTATATTAAAATTATATAAAATATTATATAGATTGTTTAATTGATTAAGTTCTATATTACTTCCATTGGTTTAGCAATTTTTAAAATATCATCAAGTATTTTACATTCTTCAGTATTGGTCTTACTAAAATTTATATTATCTATATCCGACATCAGTTTTAAATCTATTTTTTTATTATTTTTTAATGGTACCACAATTATATTACTTTCTGAATAAGTTATAGTTTTATCCTTATAATTTGCTTCGTTATCACATTTAAATATGACATTTTGTAATTCCTCATTAAAGACAGAATCTAATGATTTATTATTAATTTTAATTCCTTCTCCATCTTCATTGTTAATATAATCAAAATAAACAATATTAATTTCTTTGTCATACATATAATAAAAAGGACTTGTTTTATATGCACTTATTAAAGAATTGCACATTTCTTTTTTTGTTTTCTTTTCTGTGCTTTTACACCTATTATATATATTAAATTATTAAATTATTAATAAATATATATATTTATAACTTTCCATATTTCATTTATTTCACTAGACTTTTTAATTAACAATATGTATATATTCATTATTTACCGAGATCCATGAACACTTTCAAATGGCTAATATTATTATTATAAAATATAATTTATAGACAAAAGTTATTAATTAATAATTAATCATAATTACGAAACCAAATGAAATTAACCCTTCAAATTATATTTAAAATATTACCGTTACAGATATATTTAATTCAGAAAAAAATGGATATTTTTCATCAATTAAAACTTCTATAAATTCAAAAAGTTCATCTTTAAACTTTGATTTCTTTGTAATTATAATACCTTGATATAGTTATTAGAATAATCAATATAAATTATTAAAATAAATGTTTACAATTTATATTAAACCTGTACCTACTCCCCCAAGATCTTTTTTTTATAATTAATAATATATATTAATATAATCAATCAATATATTAATCAATATATGTATTAATTTTATTAATTATATTATTTTTATATTAATAATATTAGCATACATGTTGATTCTCCAGGAACATACTTTATGTTATATTTTATAAAAAAAGAACAAATAATTAATAACATATTAAACTACATATAAATAATTTATATATATATATTTATTTTACCGCTATTGAAATATCCGGTTTACTCTTAAATATTAATAGAATTAATAAATTAATTTAAATTATTGTTATGATTATATTAAAAAAAAGTTTTAATATTTCAATATAAAAATATATATAATATATATTATAAAATTTAAAATAAATAAATATATTTACAAAACTAAAAACAACATCATAAATCATTCCATTAACACTTTTATTATCTAAAACTTTATTTTCATCAAAACTAAATATTGGTTGTTCATCAATTGATTTAGGATACGTTTTGTTTTTCCATTGTTCAATTTGGGTTTCATTTAACCAAGTATCTATCTTTAAAGTTAAATATAAAGTTAATTATTATTCATTGTTATATATATGTATAGTTTTAATAAATATATATATACATAGCCATTTTGAGTTAATTCCTTTATTATAGAGAGGCTTCGTATATAATCATCACTACTATTTAATCCACATTTTTTAATATTTAAATTAGTATCTTCGATAAATACAGGAATCTGAAGAGATTGACATAATGTTATTAAAAACTTTGTGTCTAATAGTAATAATGAAAAATTATCATAAATATTTTCATAAAAAAATATATATTAATATAAGTATATACAAAAATATATAAAATATTATAAATATATATATTCAAAGATCTATATATATAGAAGAAATTATTATAAATATATATTTGATAATAGTAATAATAATACCTTCACCATGTTTATTATATAATCTTAATCCTGGTTTACCTGTGCATTCTTTAATAATTTTTGCATATTCAAATGCTTTTTCCCATGTCCACTATTTATTTTTATATTTTATTTTTTTTTAATATAATATATATATATTAGGGCTTTATATAAAATCAATAATTAAATATAGTAAATACAATTATAAAAGCTAAAAAAATACAGTTTTCTT
Organism: Anaeromyces robustus; assembly: GCA_002104895.1. Taxonomy (NCBI): domain Eukaryota; kingdom Fungi; phylum Neocallimastigomycota; class Neocallimastigomycetes; order Neocallimastigales; family Neocallimastigaceae; genus Anaeromyces; species Anaeromyces robustus. The sequence goes on from MCFG01000298.1 coordinate 69,872, forward strand.
ATAATCCGATCCCCTATATATAATATTAAATTAAATATTAATATTTAAATATATAATAAAAAATAATTGAACTATATTAGAAGAAATTATATTATATATTACCAATAATTACTGAAAGGCTATTAAATATTTATAATTGACATATAAATTATATAAATATATTAATATATTAATATATAAATTATTAAGCATATATAACAAAATAGTAAATAATAACATATTATTGAATTACAGGTGGATAATGAAGATCATATCCTTTATTAATACAATAATCGAATGTAGTTATATTAAATCTCAAAATTCTAAAATCTGCTTGTAATGGTATAGCTAACCAATGATTTTCTGAATAATCTATATATATCATTAACATGTTGACAATAAACTTTATTAATATAATTTATTTTTCATAAATAATATTAATTTCTTTATACTTACAATCATAATATGAGTATTTATTTAATAAACTTTCAAAAGATTGTCCCGATTTTAGAGAATAATTCCTAATATAATCTTTATATTCTGCAGTTTCATCATTATAATATCTTTGCATTAACTGAAATTAATATACATTGATTAATAACAAAAAAAAAAAAAAAAAAAAAAGAAATATTATAAGTTTTTAATTAGTAAAATTGTGAATAATATATATTTATATATATGTAAATTTCACCTGTGTTGTTTCAAGATTAATTAAATCAGGGCAAGGTTTATCTTCTACACATATTTCAGCATTCGCATTATCAAACCTTAATTTTTTTGTTTAAAAAATATCATTTAATGAAAAAAATATTTATATAATATACAAAAATACTATATTTTTTTTTTTTTGTTTACCACCCAACTACATCTATTCTAAGGCAAAAGATTTTCCCTTTTTTTTTCTGATTTAAATACCAAATAGGAAATGCATGTATATATGGTGATGATGAAGCAAAACTTGCAGTTGATCCTATATTCCAAAACAAAATTGTATTTTTTTCTATATTTTCATTATCAATATCATCATCGCTACAAATTATTGATACTTTTATACCTGATCTATATTTAGATATATATAAATTTTTTTTAATATTTAATATTAATATAATTATAAAAATTTTTAATTTACAACTAACGAATATTTTATCATATCATATTCATTGAAAAAATTAGTGGTATAATTGAAATTTAAATGATATCTTGTTATATATGTATCATCTTCTCCATATATATCCATTGAAAATTTTGTAGGTCTATCATCTAACAAACTACAATACGTTATATTAAATTTCAATATATATAAATATATCAATATAATTCGAATAAATAAATATATATTGTAATTCATTTCTGAATTAATTAATTTATTAATAAAGGGAAAAAATTTTTTTTGTTTATAATTCAAAATATATTTTATATCATATATGTAATAAAAGTATAATTATTAAATATTGAATATTGAATATTAAGTATTTTTTAAAATATACTTAATTAAAATTTTTATAGTTATAAAATATATTAAAATGATTATCATAATAAATTTCAATAACTATAAATTTTATATTTTGTTAAAATAATTATTATAATGAATTTCAATAACTATAGAATTTAAATATGATTTGAATATATTAAAATTATTATCCTAATAAATTTCAATGAATCATTAATCATACTGTACAAATTTTAACTATTAATAAATATTAAAATATATGTATAATTATTTTTTTTTCTTATTTTTATTGATTTAATAAAAAAATAATAATATAATAATAATTATATACATTATATAAATATTTATTATTACATGAATAATTCTTTTGGTCATGATTCTTCCAATAATAAGACTTTTTCTTTTCATTTTTATTTTCCTATTATTCCTTATTATTATTAATTATTATTAATTATTAATTATTAATTATAATAAATAATAAATAATAAATAATAAATAATAAATAATAAATAATAAATAATAAATAATAAATAATAAATAATAAATTATAAATAATAAATAATAAATAATAAATAATAAATAATAAATAATAAATATTTATTTATTTATTATTATAAATATTATAAACATTAATTATATTATATTAAATATTTACATTTATTTATTGATTATTTATGCTTTTTTGGCTGAATTTCTTTTCTTTTTAATTTATTATTGTTATAAATTTTTATTATAGTAAACTTATAATAAAGCAAATATCAAAATAATTACTAATATTACTGAAATTAATGAAAATAATAATCTTTAATTAATATATTAGTTGTTAATAAAAATTATGAAAAGTAATTAAGGAAATATCACTAATCTTTTATAATAATTTATTTCTATGATTTTTTCCATATATTCACTCATTTTTTATTAAATAAATATCAGATGGTTTTTTTTATGAAGAAATAAATAACTAATTTGTTAATATTTTTGCTTTTCTTAAAAGCTTTTTATTTTCTAAAATCTTTTTCTTTACATTTTAACACTTTACTAATAAATAATAATATATATATTTATTATTTTGGAAATTTTTTCAGTCTCCAAAATATGATATCTCCAAAAAATGATATCTCCAAAATATATTATAAAAAAGCTTTATCTTTTAATACTATTGGAAATTATTTATACTTTTTTATCATTATAAAATTACATAATTTAATTTTTATTGCTTTATTATTACGTTATTCTTTCAACATATTTTAAATTTTTTAATTATATTAATACAAATGAAGAAAAAAACTAATTATTTAAAAAAGTATAAATAATTAATTATTTATACTTTTTTATCATACTTTTACATTTAAAAAAATAATTAATTATTTTATTGCATAAATAATTTCTAAATATCTATATTTATTAGGTAATATTGTATATATTGTTTAATATACATATTTATATTTATATGTAATTGTTTTTTTTAGGAAAGTATGTACTTTAAATGTAAATATATTATTAATATTAATATTATTAATAATATTATATCATTATATAACTACAATTTTTTTAAGACCTAGTAAAAAATTTTTTATTTGATTTATTGTAAATATATATATATAAAACAACAAAAAATAAATATTTTTGTCTTTCGTTGATTTTCAATAAATTTTTTTTTTTTTTTTTTTTTTTTTTTTTTTTTTTTTTTTTTTTTATGGCACACAATTTGTACGTCAACTTTATTGAATTTAAATATTAAAATACATGAATCATAAAAAAAACACATAATGAAAAAAAATGATACTAAAAAAAAAATAAAAACCAGTAAAATATTATAGATAATAATAGATAATACTGGAGGAAAAAAAGAAGTATAATAATATTTAAAAACAATAAATCCATACAGCCCTTAATTCTAAATATAGAATTAAAGTAAAATTGATCTATCCTATTCCACTAGGGTCGGAAATAGGATCGGCATTTGCCCTACTAGGCTGTCCTACTGTGTTATCAGCATTGACGTTCCTGGAGAGGTTGGTTTTAAATTTATTGAATAATATATGTTGTCTTTTACAGACAACAGGCATGATATCATTCAATAGAGCCGCAGATCGCAACAAGAATGGGGATTTTGAATAAGTACCAGATTCAGTCTGACACTTAAACAAACATTCCCATTCCTTTTTGTATGGACTATTGTTAATTCTATCACTAAAACCATAATCTCTACCACCAATTAAAAAAGTATATATTCTATACCTATTAACTATTTTTTTACTACCTAATATATCTATATTACTTATACTATTATTACTACTTTTATAACCCTTAACAATATTATTTATTCTATTATCCACACTAGGGTTATTACTGGTCCTAACTAAACTATTAAAAAGACTATCTAAAAAATAAAAAAAATTTCTATCTAAATCAGAGAAGTGATCAATACGAAGATTTTTAAATAAGAAACAATTTATAAACCAATGATCAATTCTCTGATAACTCTCACAATGGAAACAACATGAACAACAATTAGGACAAGAATTATTAATCATTTTAGCAGCTTTTGCAACTCTAGCATCAATTTTATATCCACATCTTGCCCTAAGTATCCACCGAAAACCTTTGCTATATTCAGGAAATTCTAGATTAAGCTTTAAGTAACTTCTTGATTCTTCAAAGTTGTACAATTTATAAGTTTTAGCTTTAATTGATTTATCACTGTTCATGTCTCTGTCCCAATAGAATTCCATAATTTCTTTAGTAGAGGATGAAATATTGTTTAATTTATCATTTAATATTTTACTTTCTTTGTCCCAAGTCCATTTTCTTGTTGTAGCAACATTATTAACTATCTTTGAGATAATGCAGTTGGAGTCCTTCCACTTATTAAAACATCTAATAAATAAAAATCAAAAAAATTTATAAATCAATCATCAAATTATTTTAACTTATCAATTATCTTGTTTAGAAATGAATAAGGATTAATATTACAAAATATAATTATAAGATAATAAGACAGTCCCACAATATTCAGATCAAGTGATTCAGATGATTATGTCACATCTTTTTTAAGTTTGTTAAATCCATAATGTTGGTAATATCTTTATGAAATAATATTTAATACTCTTTATAAATATTAATATATGCTTTTATTTAGAGATTGGCTAATAACCTTTTTGAAATAATTTTGTTATCATTTTTATAATTATTTTTTGTAGTTTTTTTTTATTAAAAGATGTTATTAACAATTATCAATAAAATAATAAATATATGCATCAGTAAAATGTAAAAATAATTATAAAAAAAAATTAATTACACTAACAATATAAAAATGAAATATGAAAATTAATAGAAAAAAAAATTTTTTTTTTTTTTTAATATTAAAAATTTTTTTATTTTTTTATTTATTTTATTTATATAATTATTATTTTACATTTTATTTTTGTTTAAAAAGATTGTCGAGAATTTTATTATTATTATTATTAATAATAAATTAAATACTTAAATCACTTTTTCTTTAAAGATAAAATGATTTATTAATATTTAATTAATATTTTTTTTAAATTATTTATTCCGGATATAAAATTTATTACGATTATTTATTTATTAATTAATTAATTTAATATAATATTTTTTTTTATATTACGCTATTGCTATATTATTAAAATAAAATATTAATTTATTTTAATATTATTTTTTATTTTAATATTATTTTTTATTTTTATTTTTTTTACATCTTTTTGTGGAAGGTACGAGCAATAACTTCCTTTTGTTGAGCTGGAGTTAACTTAACAAAGTTAACAGCATAACCAGAAACACGAATAGTAAGGTTTGGATAGTTTTCTGGGTGAGCCATAGCATCTTCTAAAGTTTCACGTTTAAGAACGTTAACATTAAGATGATGAGCTCCCTTAGTGAAGTAACCATCTAATAAACCAGAAAGGTTACCTTGACGTTCCTTTAAAGTCTTACCAATAGTGTTTGGAACAATAGAGAAAGTGTTAGAAATACCATCCATACAAGAATCGTAATTAACCTTAGCAACAGAAGAAAGAGAGGCAACAGCACCAGAGAATTCACGACCATGCATTGGGTTACAACCTGGAGCGAATGGTTGACCAGCTTTACGACCATCTGGAGTAGAACCAGTTTTCTTACCGTAAACAACATTAGATGTAATGGTAAGAATAGAAAGAGTATGAATAGCACCACGGTAAGTTGGAGTCTTTCTAAGCTTAGTAATAAGCTTATCAGTAACAGTTCTAGCGAAGAAATCAACACGATCATCATCATTACCGAATTTTGGGAAATCACCTTCAACCTTGAAGTCAACAGTTAAACCAGTCTTTGGATCACGAATTGGAGTAACTTTAGCGTATTTAATAGCTGAGAAAGAATCAGCAACAACTGAAAGACCTGCAACACCGAAAGCCATTAAACGACGAACATCAGTATCGTGAAGAGCCATTTGAAGGGATTCGTAACAGTATTGGTCATGACAGAAGTGAATAACATTCATAGTGTTAACGTAAAGATTGGCAATCCAATCCATAGCTTTATCATAAGTTTCCCACATCCAATCAAATGGAATTGGACCTTCTGGAACTGGACCGAAATCTGGACCAACTTGTTTACCAGTTCTTTCATCCTTACCATGGTTAAGAACGTAAAGCATAAGCTTAGCAAGATTACAACGAGCACCAAAGAATTGCATATCCTTACCAATTCTCATGGCAGAAACACAGCAAGCAATACCGTAATCATCACCGAATCTGGCAGACATAAGAGCATCAGATTCATATTGAATAGATGAAGTATCAATAGAAACTTGAGTGGCAAAGTCCTTGAAGTTCTTTGGAAGAGCCTTGTTCCAGAGAACAGTAATATTTGGTTCTGGAGCTGGACCTAAGTTGTAAAGAGTGTTAAGAACACGGAAGGAAGTCTTAGTAACTAAAGTACGACCATCACTTCCCATACCACCAAGAGACATAGTAACCCAGGTTGGGTCACCAGCGAATAAATCGTTGTATTCTGGAGTACGTAAGTGACGAGCAAAACGTAACTTTAAGATAAGGTTATCAATAATTTCTTGAGCTTCAGATTCAGTGATAACACCATTCTTTAAATCATTTTCGAAGAAACAATCAAGGAAAGCATCAACACGACCAAGAGACATAGCAGCACCATCTTGTTCCTTGATAGAACCTAAGTAACCAAAGTAAACAAATTGAGTAGCTTCTCTGGCATTCTTAGCTGGTTTTGAAATATCAATACCATATGATTTAGCCATTTCAGTAAGTTGTTTAAGAGCTTTAACTTGGTCAGCAATTTCACCAATTAATTTCATAGTTGGTTCATCCATTTGTTTCTTTTGTAATTCAGCCTTATCCTTTTCCTTTTGAGCAATAAGACGGTCAGTACCGTAAAGAGCAACACGACGGTAATCACCAATAATACGACCACGACCGTAACCATCTGGTAAACCAGTCATGATAGCATTAGAACGACCAGATCTCATTTCCTTTGAGTAAATATCGAAAACAGCAGTGTTGTGAGTCTTACGGTAATCACTGAAAATGTGTTCAACTTCCTTATCCATTGGAACATTAACAGCCTTAAGAGCATTCTTTACCATATTAACACCACCGAATGGTTTGATGGCTCTCTTAAGTGGAACATCAGTTTGGTAACCGTAAATAACTTCATTATCTTTGTCAAGATAACCTGGTTTGTGGGAAGTAATAGTAGATGGAGTATGTGGATCAACATCATATAAACCACCATTTTCACGTTCCTTAGCTAAGTATTCTTCAGCTTTAGCGAAAAGTTTCTTAGTCTTTTCAGTTGGACCAGAAAGGAAGGAAGCATCACCTTCATATGGAGTGTAATGCTTCTTAATCCAACCTTCAACATCAATTTCACTCTTAGCAGCAGCATCACCAGTGATGCATGGAGCTTGAGTAGCATAAGTTTTAGTTTGGATAGATGGGAAGGAAGACTTCTTAGCAGTGGAAGTCTTAAGACCAGTAGTAGTCATTGGAGTAGTAGTGTGAATAGCACGGGATGGCTTGCTGATTCTAACACCAGCGATTTTAGTAGCAGCAACAGCATTAACTGAAACTGATTTAGCAATAGCATTAGCTTGGCATAAAGTTAAACTTTCCATTTTTTTTAATTATTAATAATTAAGTTTTTTTTAGTTATTTATTGTAAAAAAAAAATTTAGTATATTACTTATTTATTTGTTATTTGGTATATTTTAATTTTTATTTTCTTTTAATTTATTTATTAATTATTGATGTTTTGAAAAAAAATTTTTTTAAACTTTTTTTGGTCTTTTTATATAAAAAAATTATTTTAAAGTTTTACAATGTAATACTGTATGTTACACATAATTTAAATATATAATTTAATTTAAAAATAATTATTTTTTTTTACATAGGAATAATTTACTAAATGATAAATAAATAATATATTAAATACAACATATTATAGAAAATATATATTTATATAATTTATTAAAATTAAAAAAAAAAAAAAATTAAAAATGTATATTATTATTAAAATAATTATTAACAGCATAAAAATATTAACCTACAATAATTAAATTACTTAATATATTATAATATATATATCTTTTTAAATTATAAAAAGATAAAATTTTCATATTATTTTTAAAAAAAATTTATTTTTAAATATTCCAAATTATATTATGTATATATTATAATATATTATTAATATATGAGAAATATATAATAATTGAACCGTCCATTTTAATTTCGTAAAAAAATCCTTTAAATTAACTGATTCATAATATAAATATAAATAAATAGAAGATATAAACTAAATAAATCATTATTAATAATTAAATAAACAATTATTAATAACATTAATAATATTAATAATAATAAAATAATATTAAAAAAAAAAAAAAAAAAGACACACAATAATTTAAAAATTTTAATCAAATAAATATTATTAAAATTAAAATTTTAAAAAAAAAAAAAAAAAAAAAAGGAATTTTATTAATTAACCAGATTAAACTTTTTTTTTCACTTTTAAAATTTATCATTGCTTATAATATTTTTTCACTTTTCACGGCATTAAATAAAACCAATAGAAATGAAAATAAAAAAAACTTTTTCTTTTTTTTATAATTACAAAGTTTTATATTATATAGCATTTAAATATAATTATAATTATAATTGTATTTAAATATACATATAATTATATTAATAATAATAATATTAATAATATTTAAATATAGTTTATATTATATTTATATATTACTTTTATTATCCTTTTCTTTTTTTAAAAAAAAGGAAAAAAAGAATTTGTTTAAAAAATTAATACATTCATATATAAAAGATAAAAGTATTAAATAATAAAATAATAATTATTTTCATTTATATTATTATTTCTTTTATTTGTTATAATAATACTATAATAAACTAGTAAATCCTTATTATACTTTCATTTTTTTTCGACTTTTATTTATCTTTGTTTAATATATACAAATCTCCCATTTAAAAAAGAAAAAAAAAAGCGAAAGGAAAGTAATAATGACTAAATGAGATAAAAGGTTATTTTATATATATAATTTAAAAAAAAAAAAAAATAGAAGCACGTTTTTTTTTTCACTCTAAAATGTTTTAATTTTTTAATACTTGAAATTTTAATAATTCTTAATAATTAAAATTTTAATTTAAATAACATTTAAACATATTAGAATATAAATTAATTTATGTATAATAATATTACTTAATATAAATATATAAATTATTGAATATACATTTATTTATTTTCAATGAATGCTATACAGATATAAAATACTAAAGTACAGATATTAACATTATTTACAATTAATATAACCATTAATTATTATTACTTATTTTATTTATATAATATATTTATATTTATATATTTATTAATTTATTTATTTATTTATTTATTTATTTATTTATATATATATATATTTATTTATTTATTATTTATTTATTTATTTATTTATTTATTTATTTTTTTATTATTTTAATTAATTGAAAAAAAGCTTTTTTTTAATAAAAAAATGCTTAGCAAAAATTTAAAAATTTAATTTAAAATATTTTATAGTTAACTTTTAATAATTTATAATATAAAATTATTTATTTAATAATTTATTTATTTATTTATTTATTTATTTATTTATTTATTTATTTATTTATTTATTTATTTATTTATTTATTTTTTTATTTATTTATTTATTTATTTATTTATTTATTTATTTATTTATTTATTTATTTATTTATTTATTTATTTATTTATATAAATTATTTTAAATAAATTTAAAATTTTCAGTTTTTTTTTTTTTTTACAATGGATAAAAAAAGTTTCCTGAAATATTATTGGTTGCTATTATTTTTATTATTTTATAAAAAAAAACGTAATTTTTTCCTAAATACATTATTTTAAATATTTAAATACTTTTTAAATAGTATAGGAAAAATTTCCTAATTAATGGAAAGGGTTAAAATAATTTTTCATTTTAAGGGTTAAATTTACTATTATATGTTTTTTATTTATTAATTAATTAGATATTTATTTAGTTATTTATTTATTTATTTATTTATTTATTTATTGATTTACATAATTTAATTCATTTACTTTTACTATATTTATTTATTTATTAATTTATTTATTTATTTATTTATTTATTTATTTTATTTTATTTATTTATTTATTTATTTATTTATTTATTATTTATTTATTTATTATAATATTTATATGTTTATATGGAATTACTCAATAGTAGTTATTTTTAATAATAATGAATCGTTTATTATATATTATAAACTATTTTAATTTATTCTATTATTATTATTTTTATTATTATTTCATGTTTGATTCACTTTTATATATATACAAAATAGATACATAAATTCTATGATAAATTAATAAGACAAAAAATATATTATATTTATTATATATTAAAAAATCAAATAAAAAAAAAAAGCATGAATAAATATTTTAATAACACATTTATTTTATTCATTTATTATTTTTTTTATTATTTTTATTAATAATAAACAATCCAAAACATATAAATAATTAAAAAAAGAAGAAATTCACTTTTCTAAGTTATTTGATTAGTTAAGAAAATACATAAAATTATTTATTTATAGAGAATAACAGAAATTTTTATATTAATAACAATAATAATATTTTGTAATATATAAATAATGAATACTTTAATTGAAATAAATAATAAATGATGATTAAATAAAATAAACATTAATACTAACAAATCCCTAACATATATAAACATTTATATTAAAAAAAAGGAAATTTATTAACATCGGCATATTTTATTATTTTATATTATAATTTTTTTATTATGCTATATCATATTAATATTTTTCTCAACTTAATATTGTTATTTCTTTTTTAACTTTATATTAGTGTTATATGAAGATTATCATTATCTGAAATAAAATGTATTCCGAAGCAAGAAAAAATCATGAATTCATGATGAATTTATTTAATGATAGAAAATTGTCAGCTAGTAATTTAATAAAGAGAAATGAAATAATTTGATTAATGAATTAACTGTATTATTAGCAGATGATAATTTAAATGAAAAAATTTCTAAATTATCAAATTATGTTTTAAAACATAAATTAGATATGAATAGTATGATATTAACAAAAAATTTATTATTAATTGAAAATAAACTATTAAAAAAATATAAAATATATTAAACATATATTATTTATTATTGAAGATTTAGCATTTAATTTATAAAAAAAAAAAAATTCTTAACATATAAAGAAATTAATAAAAATAAAGAAAGCAACATTATAGTTGATAAAATTTAATGAGATTATAAGGAATATTTTATAAATAAACATTTAGAACCAATTCCATTAGGTGTTGAATGATTCATTTCCACCACAAAATAATACTGAATATTTCTTTCTCGCATTAGATTAACAATCATTAAGAAATATTAAATAAAATAATTTTGATATTATTATAAAATAATTTCTATTGTTAAAAACTATCTAATATATCATAAATTTTATTTAAAAAAATAGTAATAAAATAGTAATAATCATTTAACTAATTCATTATTAACAACAATAATAATTTAACCTCCTTTAATACCAAATTCTATTTTAGCTAATAGATTAATGAGAAATATATCTCAACCTTCATCACCAATAACTTTGTCACTAAATAATGTCATTGATGGAAGATTATTACATAATAATACTAAAACAACAACAACAACGACGATAATAAATATACCAAATATTAATAATAATATTAATAATTATATACCAATATCTTCTCAACAAGTTTCACCATCATTAATTGATATACAAATAAGACCTCCTTTAAATGCAATTTTACCACAAAATTCAAAATCAAATCTTTTAACTACAATTAATGAAACTTTAAAATCAGTTTCTACACCAGTAATTAATCTTACTGTTAGTTTGATACTGTTTTAACTATTATTATTATTATTAATTTAATATTAAAATATATGATATTTTTCTGTAACTAAGAAAAAATAGTTATAATGACTCAGTATATATTTCATTTACATTTATTTATTGAACAATTAATAATAAATAATAAAAAATAATAAATAATAAATAATAATAAATAATAAATAATAATAATATAAATATGATAAATAGTAAATAAATAAATAAATTAATAAATAAGTTAATCATAAATAATAAATAATAAATAAAAAAAATAAATAAATAATAATAATAATAATTATATTTATGTTAATACTCTTATTCATTAAAAAAAAATTTATATTATTTTAAATTTACAGAAGATATTTCTTTTATTTTAAAATTATATTAATAATATATTATATTTATAAAGCTATTTTCGACCAGTTTCTATCCTGGTTGTTAAGGCGTTTCCTTAGCATACATAAGGCTTCTGGATCGACACCGCATCTACCCCAAGCACAAGTGGTTTTCTCCTTCACGGGTTTTACACTGTGGCAAGGTAGTGCACAGGTATAGTATTTGAGGCGTAGCTACTCACGCCTCATTAAATAATATAAGTATGAGTAGATCTTTAAGTCTAATAATGTGGGGTGCGGCTCTAAATTATTGGGCGGTTTCCTTGGTGACTACTATTCATATGTGGGGCTTGTAGACTGGACCCGTTATTAAGTTAGCGTTAGGGTTTAAGTACAAATGTAAAATATATGAATATACCAAGGGCGTCGACGCCGAAAAGGTAAGGCAAGGAATTTAATTCCGATACATTCATGTGAAAAATCACATGATAAGTCTATAAAAAAAAAAAAAATAAAGCTATTTTAAAAAAAAATTTTTTTCAATGTTTTTTTTTTTTTTTTTTTTTTTTTTTTTTTTTTTTTTTTTTTTTTTTTTTTTTTTTTTTCATTTTTTCATTTAATAACCGAATTATAAACAGGAAAAATTATTATATTTATAAATAAATTAGTTAATAAGTTAAAATTTTAATACATTTAATTTATAATGTTAATATATATAATAATATTTTTTTTTAAATAAATTTTTATTTTTAATTTATAAAATATTATTATAATATTCAATTTTTATACAATTTTTTTGTTTATTATTTTATATATTTTTTTTTCTTTTAATAAATGAAAAAAAAAAGATAATAAAAAGATGAAATATTATTTTATATTGATTACAACAATTATAATATTCGGTTATTTAACCAACGTTACTTTTTCATAAAATGATTATTATATTATTATAATTCAGAAAGAAAAAACTGATAATAAATATGGTAATAAATGATATTAGTACTAGCAATAGTACTAATAAAATGAAAAAAAAATACAAATAAAAATAGACTAGAATGTAATATAAATATATTAAACATTTTGATAATTTAATAACATTTTTAAATCAATTTAAAACAGTCATCTGTTTCTGGATAACAATATTTTCCATTATCTGTTTCAACAATTATAATAAGCCCCTTTAACTTTTTTCTACAAGAACTTTCTTATAAATAAAATATAATAGTATAATGATTTGAAATATGACAAAAAGGTTTAACAATTTTAGAATTTAAAGGAATAAATTCTTCATTTTTTTTGTTACAGTAGGAAAAGTACCTGTAATAACATTTTCATCCATACTACTTTAGCATTCAGCATGGCTTACGACAGTACCGTCACTCTTTTTACATAAACCTTTAACGCCAGGTGCACATAAAGCATAAGAAAATAACATAGAGATTAATAATAAGAGAACAAATGATTTGTCCATTATACTTTTATTTATTAAATATATATATATATTTTATAAAAATAATTATCTCTTTTTTTTTTTTTTTTTTCTTTGGACTATTTATACCTTTTTTTTATTTAATAAAAACTTTTAAGACATTATAAAAAATGCTAATCTAAAATGAATTATATTTTTTATTTAATAATACAATTGATATCAATTATATTATTAAATATATATATAATATTATTTCTTTTAAAAAAAATAATGCATTCAATTATTTTTTATTTTGTCTCATTAATATTGATTTAATTGCCGTTTTAGAAAAAAATAATTAAATAATTTATTAATATTGATTAATTTCCATTTTAGAAAAAAAATAATTTATTAATTTAACTATTATTACTGTTATGAATAGAATATAATTTGTAATTTGTATGGTTTTTAGTAATGGTCATTAATTAAAAGACTAAAAGACTAAAAAAATAAGAAAAGAGTTATATTAAAAAATTAATAAAATATTATAATTTTCAATCAAATGCATTCATACCTTACCATAAATGGATAAGTATCATGTTTATTTTTTGTTTTATTTTATTTAAGGTCAAGACAATAGTAGAAGAATGACAAAACAATATATAAATACATATTAATAGATATAAGTATATACAAGTTATAATAATATATAATAATATACAATACAATAATATAACATAAATTATAAAAATATAAGATAATACAATTAAGTTATAATAATATATGTTATAATAATATAACATTATATATAATTATATAACATAAATTATAATAATATACCATAATATTATACTATTATATATTATTATATTCTAATATAACAACTAATAATAATAATATTTCATATTTTATAATAATATTAATAAAATATAATATTTAATAATTATAATAAGATGAATAAATCCTATGTCTGTTTATTTTTTGTACTTGTATATTTTTTTTACTACTAAGGTTAATTATAAAAATTTGATTTTTAATCTATAAATTATTAATTTTATTTTTTTTACTAAATGTTGACCTTTAAATTATTAATATTTTAAAGTGAATATTTTTAAGGCAGAAAATGTATTCAAGTAAAAATAAAAAGAATAAATAAAACACAAAACTTTAATTATCATAGTTATTCTCTATATTTAATTCACTAATTATAATGTAAAATTTGTATGATTTAATTAAAGGAAATTCCAATGTAATTCTAATGAAAATGATTTAATTATTTTAAATTAATTATATTAAAATTTATAATTATTTTGTAAAAAAAAAAAAAATTAATCATTTTATAATGTATATATAGGATTATTATTATAAATTGTTTTGATTATTTAAATTAATAATATATTACATTAAAATTAATGTTATTAAAAATTTTTTTTGTCTTTTTTTTCAATATATTAAAAAATTTTTTTGTATTTAAAATAAACTTAAATATAATATTAATAAATACTAAAATAAATAGTATTCTATATAAAAGAAAATTACTAGTTTTTTTCTCTATAATTTTTTATTATGGTTAAATACTATCAACAAATAATTTGTCCAACTTTAGAATTTAAAATTAATAATAAATCTTTATTTTGTGTAATATAGACATCCATACATAACTTTATTTATTAATAAAATAAAATAAAAAAAAAAAAAAAAAAAAAGAATTTTGAAAAGTTTTTAAAAATATCAAATTATTTAAAAAAATTTTTTTTATTATGTTATATTATTATAATTTATGTTTATATTTATTATTGTATTATATATTATTATATATTATTAAAACTTGTATATACTTATATACTTATATCTATTAATTTGTATTTATATATATTATAAAATAAAACAAAAAATAAATATGATACTTATCCATTTATGGTAGGGTATGAGTGCATTTGATTGAAAATTATAATATTTTATTAATTTCTTAATATTATTATTTTTTTTTTTTAGTCTTTTAATTAATGACCATTTCTAAAAACCAATCAAATTACAAATTAGATTCTATTCATAACAGTAATAATAGTAAATTTAATAAATTATTTTTTTCTAAAATGGAAATTAATCAATATTAATAAATTATTTAATTATTTTTTTCTAAAATGGCAATTAAATCAATATTTATGAGACAAAATAGAAAATAATTGAATGCACAATCAATTTTAAAGTTAATTATTAATTATTACCATTATAATTGTTATTATTTTTTTTAAAAAAAATAATATTATATATATATTTAATAATATAATTGATATCAATTGTATTATAAAATAAAAAATATAATTCATTTTAGATTAGCATTTTCTATAATGTCTTAAAATTTTTTATTAAATAAAAAAAAGTATAAATAGTCCAAAGAAAAACAAAAAAAAAAGAGATAATTATTTTTATAAAAAAAATATATATATATATATTTAATAAATAAAAGTACGATGGACAAATCATTTGTTTTCTTATTATTAATCTCTACATTATTCGCTTATGCTTTATGTGCACCTGGCGTTAAAGGTTACTGTAAAAAGAGTGACGGTACTGTCGTAAGTCATGCTGGATGCTGGAGTAGTATGAATGATTGCGCCAGAGGCATATATGAAAATGGATATTGTAAAGGATACAAATGGGATTGTGTACCTTCTTACGAATGTGGAACTTTTTAATTTTTTTTATGTATCTGGGGATGCATAGACAAGATATTATGTAATCTACCAATAAAGAGAACATCGCAATTCATCACTATTCTATTCTTCTTTTTTTTTTTTTTTTGAAAGAAGGATCTTCGACCAAAGTTAGTTAGACTATGGGTTCCTAGCACAATTATTAAATTTCTATAGGTAGGAGCGAATGGACTGCGGTGAATCCAATACATAAAAAAAATAAATAAATAAAAAAATAAAAAAAATAACAACAATAATAAATCATAACAAAAATGATAACAAAAATAATATTATAAAAATAATAATAATAAAAAAATGAATAATAATAATATTAATAATATTAATCATTCAAGAAAATAATATAGAGGTGAAATATAGAGAATAACTATGAGAATTAAAGTTTTGTGTTTTAGTTATTCTTGAATACATTTTCTGCATTAAGAATATTCACTTTAAATTAATAATTTTAAGGTTAACTTTTAGTTAAAAAAATATAAAATTAATAATTTAAAGGTTAAAAATCAAATTTTAATAATTATCCTTTTTTTAAAGAAGAATTTTTTTAAACGAATATTTAAGATTCTTCGTTAAGATTATTAACATAAAAATAATAAAATAACAAAATAATAAAATAACAAAATAATAAAAATAATAAAAATAATAAAAATAATAAAAATAATAATAAATATATATATATATATATATATTTTATTTTTGTTTTTTTTTTCTATAATAATTTTATAGGTATTTTAAATAATGGGTAATGATACTAATTATAATATATATATACATTCTATATGTATAATAGTTATAATGTTTGATAATTATTGTGGTTTTGATCTTTGGTTTATTATTTCAATTTTTTTTTTCACTTTTTTCTTTTTCATATTTGTAATATTAAATAAAGAATATTAAAATCCCCATTTCTTTTATATTGTGGTGATGTATTTATAATTTAATACAGATTGGAAAATCATTCTATTAATTTTTTTTTGAATCATTATGTAATAGGAACATTAGTATATATAATATCGATATTTTTGAAAATAGAAAAATTGTTCATACAAAAGGATGGAAATGGTGTTTAAGTGTCAGATTGAGTCTGGTACATATTCAAAATCTCCATTCTTGTTACTATCTGTGGCTCTATTGAATGATATCATGCCTATTGTCTGTAAAAGACAACATATATTGTTCAATAAATTCAAACCAACTTCTCCAGGAACGTCAATGCTGATACAGTA